>CM016623.1:130642546-130815283 GCA_005393395.2 Gossypium australe
CCATACGGAGATCATTATCCCTTTACTAGTAAATTAGATTTTGATTGCACGAATAATATGGTA
This sequence comes from Gossypium australe, assembly GCA_005393395.2. Lineage (NCBI taxonomy): Eukaryota > Viridiplantae > Streptophyta > Magnoliopsida > Malvales > Malvaceae > Gossypium > Gossypium australe. The sequence goes on from CM016623.1 coordinate 130,642,610, forward strand.
GAATACAAAACATGCATAATGGGTATTCGTGTAGCCATAGAACGCAAGATCAAAGTACTAGAGGTATATGGGGATTCTGCACTAGTGATTTATCAACTCAAAGGTGAATGGTAGACAAGAGATCCTAAGTTGATCAAGTATAGAAGGCTGGTTCTGGAGTTAATTAAAGAGTTTGTCGACATCACTTTTTGCTACCTCTCACGAGATGAAAATCAAATGGCTGACGCCCTGGCTACTTTAGCTTCGATGATCAAAGTGAACAAACAATATGATGTAAAACCTATCCAGATAAGTATTTATGAGGCTCCGGCTCATTGTTTCAACATCGAAGAAGAAGAAAAGGATGATCACCCTTGGTACCACGATATACTGCAATATGTGAAGAACCGTAAATACCCCGATCAAGCAACCGAGAATAATAAATGAACGCTGAGGAGATTGGCCAATGACTATGTCTTAGATGGGGAGTTCTTGTATAAGAAAAGAAAGGATCAGGTGCTACTAAGATGTGTGGACGCCATTGAGGCCAAGAAGATTTTGGAAGAAGTCTATGAGGGCGTCTGCGAAACACATGCTAATGGTTTTATAATGGCCAGGCAAATCATGAGATTTGGGTATTATTGGTCCACCATAGAAGGGGATTGTATCAATTATGCCAAGAGATATCGTAAGTGCTAAATTTATGGAGACAAAATTCATGTGCCTCATTCACCTCTTCATGTTATGACTTCTCCTTGGCTTTTTTCTGTGTGGGGCATGGATGTCATTGGGCCGATCTCGCCAAAAGCTTCCAATGGGTAACGATTCATCTTTGTGGTCATTAATTACTTCAGCAAGTGGGTAGAGGCCACATCTTACGCCAATGTCAAAGTCGGCAGTCAGCAAATTCTTGAAGAAAGAGATCATATGTCGATATGAGATGCTAGAAAAGATTATATTTGACAATGAGTTGAACTTGAACAACAACACGATAGTGGAGGTCTATAGTTAATACAAGATTAAATACCACAACTCGTCACCATATCGCCCAAAAATGAATGGTGTGGTAGAGGCAGCCAATAAGAGCATTAAGAAGATCGTGGGGAAAATGACTGAAACTTATAAAGATTGGCATGAGAAGCTATCTTTTGCCTTCTATGCTTATCGAACGTCTATCAAGACTTCCACCAGGGCAATGTATTTCTCATTGGTTTATGGAATAGAGGTGGTTTTTCCTGTTGAAGTCGAGATTCCTTCTCTTCAAGTTTTGTCAAAGTTGAAATTAGATGAAGCAGAATGGATCCAATCTCGATATGATCAGCTGAACTTGATTGAAGAGAAGAGGCTGAAAGCTATCCGTCATGGTCAGATGTACCAAAAACGAATGATGCGAGCTTATGACAAAAAGGTTCGCACTAGAAAATTCCATGAGGGGGATCTGGTATTGAAAAAGATCCTTCCCATACAAAAAGACTTCAGAGGAAAGTGGATGCCAAATTGGGAAAGACCTTATGTGGTAAAGAAAGCCTTTTCTGGGGGAGCGTTGATTTTCACAGAGATGGATGGCAAAAACCTGCCTAATCCTGTGAATTCAAACTCATTCAAGAAATATTTCACCTAAAAAAAAGAGAGGCTAAGGCGAAAACTCGCAAAGGGCGCTTGAGACCAAAGGGGTTTTGAATTGAAAACCTGAAAAAGGGCAACTTAAATTTGGATTGAATATTGAACATGTGATGGCCTGGTCTTCTCAAAAGGAGAAATGTCACATCTTGGGGGCATCAGCAAAGTACTCTAGATCTCCTAAACACATATCAGGCTCAAAATGGCCCTCAAAAAGTTTGTGCAGAGAAGCTCATATTGCGATATTTAGGGCACCTATTTTCATCTTACTCATTTCTTTATTTTAGCAATATTTGCTATCTTTGACTAATCTATTTATTTCGAGTTTTACTCCCAAAAAATTTCAATCTTGTCCGTTGTTACGATCTTTTTCAAGCATTTTTCATTGAAATAATGATTAATGGACAAATAGTATTCAAATAAAAGGATTTCTGCATATTGCTCTGAAAGGTTTTCTAAATAGTACAAGGACCTGAAACAGGACCACTAGTCAGAACTAACCAAATCTAAGAGTTGGAAATGTTTGGGAACGAATAGTTTAAAAATTGATTATTTCCTCGAGTTTTCTGTCAAATATACTAGCTGAACAAGAAGGCAGGGTAATGCGTCAGTGATAGAACCTTGATGAAAAATGAGCAATGTCAACCTAAGCATTAAAAGGGGATCATTCTCGAAAAATGACATTTTGCATTCATGCAAATATCACTCATACACATCTAGTTAGGAGCATTTGATTCATTCTGGTCATAACATCCTAATCGCTTGGCATAAATATAGGCCCATGAAATGGATTCTACAGGTCATGTTCCCTAGAGAACGGTGTAACAGATTAGTGAAACCACAAATCCTATACCCCTAAAGTTGCAGTGGGACGGATTGAAGTCATCGTGGTGAATCTTATCTCCTTGAAGTTGTAGTGGAGCAGATTGAAGATAGTAAACCTTATCTCCCTGAAGTTGCAGTGGAGCAGATTGAATATAGCAAATCTTATATCCCTGAAGTTGCAGTGGTGCAGATCAAAGATATCAAATCTTATCTCCCTAAAGTTGTAGTGGAGCAGATTGAAGCTACAAATCTTATCTATCTAAAGTTGCAGTGAAGCAGATTAAAGCTACAAATCTTATTTCCCTGAAAGTTACAGTGGAACAGATTAAAGCTACAAGTTACAAATTTATCTACCTGAAGTAGCAGTGGAGCAAATTGAAGTGACAAGTCATATACCTCTGAAGTTGCAGTGGGTCGGATTAAATCTACCATAGCAAATCTTATCTCCCTGAAGTTGCAGTGGAATAGACTAAAGCTACAAGCTACAAATCTTATCTCCTTGAAATTGCAGTGGAGCAAATTGAAGAATAGCAAGTCTTATCTCCCTGAAGTTACAGTGGGGCAGATTAAAGATACGAACCTCAAAAAGGTCGAGATTCAGCAAGACCAAGTAAAATTGGCCCTTTTTAAAGTCCTTGCTCCACTCTTGTTCCACGTCAACGAGTAAAGAGAGGTAGCTGTAATGAGCCAATTTAGCCTAGCCCAAAGAGAAAAAAAAATAATAAAAATAAAAATTTTCAAACCTAATAAAAGTCCAATAAAAGTCAGGTCCATTTACAAAATATCAAGCCCAAATCAGTAAAAAAAAACCTAATGGCCCAAATGGCCTATAACCTAAACTAGTGTCAGAAACCTTAGAGCCACCGTCGTTTCCCTCACGCCGTACCCCTCTCATGCTCCTAGCCTCTGCCACCCCACCGTTGACTCAACCACCACCTGCAAGGGCTGAACAAACACACAAACAATAGTGGCAAGAACAGTAGAAAAATAGATAAAAAAATAATCATAGTGTAATCGACTATAAAAGCCACAACAACCAATGTAATTTTTTTACGCACAAAAAAAAAGTAATCAAAAAGAAAACAGAATATCAATATTTAGAATGTGACTCTTTCTAATTATTTTTAAAAAATTCATTTTTATATATCAAAAATAAAAAAAAAGGAAAAAAGGGTTGAAACCTACCTAACTCCTCGTATTGCGCCACCGTGAGTGGCCGAGGCCCGTCATCTCCGGTGAAAGATAACTTCTTTCATACGAAAGGGTTTTGGAAACCTAGAAAACGAAAGGTTTTTTTTAGGGAGTTTGAGGTTTTTGACATTTCTTTTGGGAAAGTTAACCTTTAATCTAGGCTTTGGGAACCGAAAGGCCAAAGAAGGATTTTTTTTTGTTTTTCAGCCACTGGGAACGGCGGAGCTCGTCGCCGACGACCAATGTCTACCGCAAGGACTCATCGGACCTCGGTGTCGGACGTGGGTTGTAACGACCCGATAGTCACGGGTATTAGAAAGTCTACTTTCGAGTCTCTGTTTTCGTAAAAAGGATTCGTAAATATTTCTAATAAATATTTATGAAGTTAGTTGTGTAGTTAATTAGGTTTTGATTAGGTGAATTTGTTTAAATTAAGAGTAATTAGGTGTAAGGACTAGATTGCATATAGGGAGAAAGTTGAATTATAGATTAGAGGAAAAGTGAAGGGACTATGTAACAGCCCGGTTTAGGGGCTAGTCGGAACAGTGGTTTCGGAACCACTAATTCGAGGTCGGGGAAAATTATTTTAATGATATTTTATGAGTTAGAGCATGATTATATAGGTGCATGAAAATTTTTCTGCTTTAATTTTAACGATTTCATGATTAATTGCGAAAAAAGACTAAATCGCATAAAGTGCGAAAGTTCCATTTTACAAGCTAAAGTTGTCTAAAAGCCATAGAATATTAATTGGAAGTTTTTAAAGTGCAATTAACCCCTCAATCAATGGTTGGCCGGCCATAGGAGACAAAAGAGGTCGAAAATTGGTCAAGTAGGTGGATTATATTGAAGGATATTAATAAATAAAGAAAAAGATGATATCACTCTATTCATCCATCTTCTTCCACCAAAAATACCAGCAAAAATAGGGGTTTGAAAGCTTAAAATTTTTAGCAACTTGCCCTCCTTGCAAGTAAGTGCTTTTGATGACTTTTCTTGATGATTATTGTACTTTTAGGACCCTTGTATCATGATCTAGCTAATGAGGGGTCCATTTTGCAAAATGGTTAAGAGTTTAGGATTTTTCCATGTGAAGTATTATGTTGCTTTATGAAATTTTATAGAAGAAAATGAGTCAAGGTTGTTAAATAAACAACTTTTGTGAAAGGTGTTACCATGAAAACACCTAAAAGGACCATTTTGCAAAGATTGTAAAATAGGTGTAAAAATGTGTGATATAATGAGTATTGAGAGTTGCTATAAGAGAAATAAATGTTCACCTAGGCTCTTTAAAGGAAGAAATTTGATTAGAATTTATTTATGAGCCTAGGGGTAAAATGGTCATTTTGTGAAAGTCTAAGGGCAAAATGGTAATTTTGCCAAAGTATGATTTTTGAAATTCATTGATTCATATGATAATTAAATGAGCTAATTTTCTATTATAGATCAAGAAGAACGAGGGATTAACATTGACCGAGGAAAAGGCAAGGTATCGGACTAAATCGGCAATTTGGCCTATTTTGAAATCGAGGTAAGTTTGTGTGCAATAAATTCAACATCATGTTATTAAGTTTCTAAATGATTGATATTAGTGATGTTGTATAATATTTCTATGAATTTGAGTAATGATGTCGAATGAGAAAATAATGAGAGTTGTGATGTGAAGTCCCGGTTGGACTTTAATAAATGAGAGAATAATATCATCAAGACTTGAGAAAGGTAAGGTCCCGTATAAGACCATATCTGAGATATGGCATCGGCATCGAATATGAGAATCGTAAAAGACCATATACGGGATATGGCATCGACAATTGATATGAGATCCCATATAAGACCATATAGGAGTTATGGCATCGGCATCTAGAGGTGACCCCATGTAAGACCATATCTGGGATATGGCATTGGCGTCGTATTTATGTAAATGATGATGATTATGTATCTTCGAGTATCCCAAGTGATCCAATGGGGTAATAGTTAAGCTTGTAATAGAGATGAGATTAGTGCTAAAGCTGTGTGATGAAGTGATACAGGTACATGTGAATAATTCACGAGAAAAGTTTACGATATGTGATATGATATGTAATTGGTAAGAGTAAGCATGAGTAAGTTATGGCAATGTGCCTAAGACTTTGTGCTTTATTCAATGCCATGGATGGATGACATTATGAGCTTTATGTTGTTATTTATTTCATGCAAACTTGCTAAGCTTTATGCTTACCCCTCTCATTTCCCTTTTCCATGTAGTATTGCCAAGCTAGCTCAGGATTTTGTGGAACGTCGGAGTTCGAAAATCACACTATCAACTTCTTCTTGGTATAGCAAAGTTAGACTTATTTTGAGTATGGCATGTATAGGACTTGGTTATCTTGTTATGTCATATTTGTTAGCCAAGGTGTTGGCTATTAATGATGTTCAATTTTATCTTATAAATGGTCATTGGAAATTGGCCAATACTTGACAAGTTCATATTTATAAATGAAGATGAAATTCATGAAGTGCATGTTTGTGTGGATGTCTTGATTTTGGGTTCTTGGAAGTGCCTTATGGTCATGATATAGGTTGAATTGATTTGGTATAAGTGTGGTTGCTTGTAGGGTGGTAATGACTTGGTAGAGAGCCTTACAATTGTCCACACGGGTAGACACACGGGCGTGTGTCTAAGCCGTGTGTGACACACGGTCAGCCCCATGGGCGTGTTGAGAGGTCGTGAGTCCCCATGCATGCTAGGTTGACAGGTCAATATGCTTAATAGTAAACACACGGGTAGAGACACGACCGTGTGTCTCGATCGTGTAGGAGACATGGCCTAAGACTCGAGCATGTGCCCAGGCCGTGTGAAGTCTTACCTAAAATTAGGAATTTAATTCGACACACGGTCTAAGGACACGAACGTGTGCCTTGGCCGTGTGACCTTATTGAGATGATGACGTCACAAACAGAATGTCAATGTTTTCACACATGGGCGAAGACACGGGCGTGTCATGGCCGTGTAAGGGACACGGGCTATGGACACGGGCGTGTGTCAGGCCGTGTGAAAACCCTTGTAGGTTCGAATGAAAAAATAAATCTACACAGGTGTGAAACACGGGCATGTGATATGCCACACGGGTGTGTCCCACCTTTCACACGGCGTGTGGCCCTATTTTATGTCAAATTTTTCTAAGTGTTCAAAAGTTTCCAGTTTGATCTCGAATCATTCCGGGTGTGAGTTTAGGGTCACGTAGACCTATAGTAAAGACATTATGGTCTCGAATGAAAAGTTTTGAATTTTGGAATGTAGTTCTTAAGGATTAATATTGTTTGATTGAGCAAGTTAAGTACGGTAATGCCTCGTACCCGGTTCAGGTGTTGAATACGGGTAAGGGGTGTTACAGACTAAATAAGCAATTAAGCCATAAATTGACAAGTGGATGGTGTTGGTAAATACATGTGTAATAATAATAAACATATGTATTTAATAATAAAATAAGTATTGCTTATTAATTAAGTAAATATATTATTATTATTATTATTATTATTATTATTGTTGTTGTTGTTGTTGTTGTTGTTGTTGTTGTTGTTGTTGTTGTTGTTGTTGTTGTTGTTGTTGTTGTTGTTGTTGTTGTTATTAAAACAAAACAAATAAAAGAAAAGAAAAAGGAATTGAAAAAGAAATAGAGAATAGAACAAAACAGGGGGAAAAAGAAATAAAGAGAAAGAGAAAGAAAGAAGGAGAAAAGTTCGGGTTTCAAGGGTTCAAAGCTCAATTGGTTAGTCAATTTAGTCCATTTTCTTATAATTTTTATGTTTTTGAAATTCTAGTATTAAATAGTACTTAACCTATGCTAAAATTTTAGAAATTATTGGATTTTTAGATGTTGTCTATGTTGAATAATTTGAGTATTAGGGATTGAATTGATAGATTTTTAAGTTAGACTTGAGAAAGGGATTGAATTGTAGAATAAATTATAAGTTTTGAGTACTAGGGACTAAATTGTGAAAATTTTAAAATTTAGGGATTTATGTGAAAATAAAGAGTTGAATTTAGTCTAAAGTGGAATTTCCGTGAAAGTAAAGAACTAAATGTGAAGAATAAAAGTTAGTCTCGATTTAGGGACTAAATTGAAATTTTGGCAATATTTGAGTAAAAATTGAAATATTAAATATGAAATTGAATTGTGTTGTATTGATGAATTTTAATTGTTTTAATTTCTTAGTTAACGTCGTGTCGGAATCATCGACTAAAAAGGGAAAAGATAAAGTCGACGTCGAATAGCTCAAATTTTCGGTTTGTATTTCTATAATCCGAAACTAGTTATTAATTGTTGTAATTTTTATTTAATGTATATGGTAAGTGTTGAGGTGAGTAATTGATATTTTGATAATTGATTGAATGAATTGAATTAGTAGATATATATATTGAATGGATTGATTTTTGAATTGAAATGAATATATGTGTAATTATGTGATTATATGAAAAATCAGTATTGAATATTAATAATATCTGAAATGTGAAATTAAACCCTATTTATTGTATCGGGTTGAGTCGGATACAGATGGCATGCCATAGGATTGGAAGAGTTCAAGGATTCTTCGACCTCGAGTCGATGAGACACTGGGTGTCAAACTGGTGTGTTTTGGTTGGATCCGTGTATCCGTCTGAGTTCGAGTCGTGTTAATAGGGGTAAACATATAATAAAGTTTTATAATTGATATTTAAATGGCATGGTATAAGAAATGAAATTGATATAGTGAATTGAAAGTAGAATGTGAAATATGTTGTAAATACATGGAATACATGAGTTAAATACTCATGAATTGAATATGGAATGGATAGTGCCATTTGTTTAAATGATATGTGAACAATGGAAAGCTATTATATAGCAAGTGATGAAAATTGAGTATGGTATATAATGATGTATTCATGAATTGAGTATTGCATGACTAATGCCATTGTACGAATAAATATGGTTTGATATGTGAATAACCATTTATATAGCAATTGTGCGAATAGGATATTGTTTAATAAAAAAAATTTATAGTCATGATACTAGATATTATCATGTCTTATTATATTATCATGTCTTTAAATATTTGGAGTATAGAAATACCATTGGGTTTTACTCAGCGTACGGTTTTGTTTTCCGTGCACAGATTAGGTACAATGATTTTGAAGAGTTGTAATTGAGGTTGTGAGCATCCATCTCATCACATCTCCAAGTGCCAATAGGGTATGTTTCAAAATTTTAAATAGAATGGCATGTACTTAGAAAGATCAAGTGTGTTCCAAGTAGTAGGGACAAAAATATAATTTATGAAAACTTATTTTTTTTTAAATGTTCAAATATATTAGTGATTAGCCAAAATCACTTTGGCACCAAATGTAATATTCCTTTATCAGGTTCATTGGATCGAATCGAGTATAAGGGTGTTACATGGGGAGACTTTGAGAGAGAAAAAAGGGTTTTTAGTCTTCTTTTTTTAAAACTAAAGGGAGAAATGTTTTTTTTGAAATTATTTTAGTTTAAATAGGTGGTACTAAACGGCACCGTTTTGGGCCAATTTTCAGACGTCAAAACAACGTCGTTTAGACTTAAACCCGAGATTTGACCCGAAAGTGAGTAAGATTTGCGTGTTCTCGTGATAACAGAGTTAATTGCGGTCCCGGTCCTTCTGCCTTTTATTTATTTTTCAATCCAGTCTTGTCCTTATATATATTTAAAATTTTTACCATATAATTTTAGTTTTGTTTCAATTTGGTCCCTTGGAACGATGCGTTGAGGTAGTTCGGGATATTTTTCCCATTTAATCCTTATGTCTTTTCACGCTCTTATTTTGATCCTTTTTTTTTGTTTTGTTAGTTTATTTTTTATTATTTACAATTTATACCCTTAAATTTCATTTAAATTTCAATTTAGTCCCTTTTAATTACTGACAATGACGTCAAATATGACATGGGTGTATTTGTTGGGATAATTTCACTCGTAGTCCCTGTATTTTATATTTCATTTTTAATTTAATCCTTCATTTTGGGATTCTTCATAGTTTAATCTTTAAATTTCGTCATAATTTTAATTTAGTCCTTTATTCATTTAACTTCAACTTTTTACAAATTTATTCATATTATTTTTATCTTATTTTTTTACTGTTTTGTCATTTCTTTTATCATTCTCACATTATTTATGTTTACATGCGTCATTAAGCATCTAATATTTTTTTTAAGTTACTTTATTTATTTTATTATTAATGTCATGAATTAATATTCTTATTATTGTTATAATTATATTGATTTTATTATAACACTCTTTTATTTATTATTATTTTAGTTTTCTACTCACATAGCCACTTCATATTATTTCATTATCATTGTATCATACACTATGTTTAAACATATTTGTCCGTTTTTCATACGATGCCTGAATAAACTAAATACATACCATTTTAAGTGTTACATTAATTTTTACTTAATGCATAAAAAGAAAATTTTTAAAATTAAGGAAATGTTCAATATTTGGGGATTCGAGAAACCGTGCCCTAACTTACGGGGTTCGACTTTCTCTTTGAACCTAGATAACCGAACATCCCTTTTAAAATTAAAATACATGAGATTTAATTAAATAATCGAATAATTAACAAGCTTATTTTTTAGGATTCAAGATATCGTGTCCTAACTTACGGGACGTGACCTTTTTGTTTACCTCGAAATAAGAAGGCCTTTTACATCTGTTGTAATTCACTTACATGATTTTAATTAAAGATATTGTTGTACCAAGTGGGATCATGTTTTTAAATTATCTTCAAATTTTCAATTCCTGGCACTAAGACATCAAGTAGTCAACTAGGTAGCAATTTTGGGCATCACGATGGTGCTAATCCTTCCTCGTGCGTAACCGACTCCCGAACCCATTTTTTGTATTTCGTAGACCAAAAATCGTTGTTTTAGTAAATCAAACCTTTTTATTAAAACGATCAAATTACGATGTGATCCGATCACACCTCATAAAAAGGATTGGTGGTGACTCCCATTTTCTTTTTTTTAAATAAAAAGTCGATTTAAAAAAAAAAGTTTCGATACTATCAATTTATAACATTAAAATTAATCTATCATCATTCAAACATAATCACCAAGCAATTATCAAATAGCATATATTAAGAAAAACATTTTTTATGAAAAAAATCTAGGTACATATAAGCATGTGATGTGATAAGTAAATTTACTTAAATTTTTTATCTTCTACTAAAGTTTCAATAGCACGGCAAGCAATCCATAAAATTTGACATAAAATTACTTCTAATCAAAATCTTTATTGAGATCAAATCTTTTACCATCCTTAAAATATTGAAGTAAATTAAATTAAATTAAATCATCATAATAGATAAGTCTAATCTTTAATAGATAAGTATAATAAAACTAAGAGAATTATAGTAAGAATAAGAGAGAAGAGTAAACACAAAAGTGAAACTATAAATCTACTTTTTCTTAGATTCAATAAGCTCGTACATTCCTTCTATTTATAGGGTTTCAATCACTATAGGTTACAAATACATAATAAAGATAATTAAAGTACCCTATAAATTCTTTAAGGGTTACAAGAGTTACAAAAGAATGATTTTGAAGATTCTGAGAGTTATACGGACATCCATTTATCAATGGATTTATAACAACAAAAAAAATTAATGATGAATATAAAATATTTTTAATACAATCATTTATATATTAAATATAGGGTAAATTATTAAAATAGTCACTTTTGTTTCCCTCAGATTACGTTTTAGTCATTTATGTTTAAAATGTTACGTTTTAGTCACTTACGTTAACGTGTTCTAACATTTTAGTCACTGAATCGTTAATTTCCGTTAATGGTGTAACGGTAAGCTGATGTGGCACGTTCAATCATCATTTCAAACAAAAATTTTAGTTTAAATTATACAATTGGTCCTCATATTTTTTCATTTTGAACAATTTATTTTTTTCTTTTATATTCTTTTTTCTATTCTCTTCTACTTCTCCCTCTATTTTTATCCCTTCTAAAAATTGTTCAAAACGAAAAAAATATATGGACCAATTGTATAATTTAACCTAAAATTTTAGTTTGAAATGATGATTTAACGCTTACCGTTACACCGTTAATGACAATTAATGCTTAGTGACTAAAATGTTACAACACAACATAAGTGATCAAAACGTAAAATTTCAAACATAAGTGACTAAAATAAAACTTGAAAGAAACAAAAGTGACTATTTTGGTAGTTTACCCTTAAATATATAATATTATAATTATTCAAAATTTAAAAAATAAATTTAATGTTTATATAAAATATAGTATTCTTTTAGGATTAAAATATAGTTAAATTTGTGTAAGCATGATTGAGCTGAACCAATCCGAATCCAGAAAATAATAATATTCTCATATTTTCAGTCATTCCTTTTATAAACATTAAAAACAAAGGAAAATGTAATGTTTGTTTAGATTAAACCTGGGAAAAAGTAACGATTTCAAAAGAAAATTATTTAATTTAGATTTAAATAATAATAATGTGTTGATAATAAAATTTAAAGCAAATTTATGAAATAAAAATTAAATATTAAAAAAAATACAAATATCCAGCACAAGAATTGAGAACAGCCACTAAACTAGAAAGAGAAACCAAAACTATATGCTTACCATTACCAAATACCAAGTCCAAGAGGTAATTATTTCACTAAATCTCAACTCCAAATATATGAATATATGTATATGTATCACCCTGAATCCCTTGGCTTGATCGTTGCCTTCAAGGCATTCTTCATTACCACCGTGAACTCCAATTTCCCACTAAAATCCACCTTGCTATTTGCTGGATATGCACTCCATTCAAATTCCTGAACCATCCTCGCTAACATCAGGTGAACATGCACCGTCGCCATCCCTAAACCAGGGCAAATCCTCCTCCCTACCCCAAACGGCATCATCTTCACCCCTTTCACCCCCATTAGATCACCATCCTCTTTCCCGAAGTAGAATCTATCCGGGTCGAACTTTTCTGGGTCGGACCATATTTTTGGATCGTCGCCGATTCCCGGCAGGTAAATCTCCAGGTTCGCATCCGTCGGGATGTCGTATCCCCCCAATGTTGCTGCCTCCTCAGTAGCTGCGTGTGTGAGCGAAAAGTACGTCGGTGGGTGCCTACGTAAGAGCTCTTTCACTACTGCTTGCAAGTACTTGAGCTTTTCGATATCCGTTTCGTCTACTTTTCGATCCCCGACCGTGGATTTGATTTCGCCCAACAGTTTGGATTGGATGCTTGGGTTTTCAATTAGCTGTGCGATGCCCCATTCGAGTGCGGTTGCGGTGGTATCGGTGCCGCCGTTGAGGAACTCAGAGCAGAGTGTGACCAGCTCGGAATTGGACGGTGCTGATTTTCTTCCTTCAACTTTGAGATCAAAAAGGGTGTCGAGGTATGAAAACGACATGGCGGATCGATCCGATCCTGGGTTTAAAAGAGCTTCTCGACGCTTTTCGATGAACGGGACGATGTAATCTATTTGATGTTTACGAACTTGGAGCGCTTGCTTGCGTTGCTTGGAGAAAAAAGGGCTTAAAATGGGGAGATAATCGTCGATTCTTGGATCAAGTGTGATCAAAACAGTTTTCATTACTTCATCCATTTTCTCCACTGTTTCTTCATCCATTTCAACCCCAAAACACATGGCTAAGAGTATACAAAAAACGGCGAAACGAGCGTTTTTCAGCACCGAGACAACACCGTCATTGGCGGCGGCTTCGGCTTTGAGACGGTCGATGAGTTTATCCATTGCATGCTCTCTAGCAGTACGAAACTCTTTAAGCCTAGTCGAACTCAACATGTTTTGAACCATGTTTCGCCTCAGAGACCTCCACACGGGACCGTAAACGGCGGCGTTTACGGTGAACTTGTTGCAGCTAAAGATATTCCGGGTGGGGTTTTCCCTCGGCCGGCTAGCGAAAACAACACCTTTTTCGATAAACGCTTCATGGCAGAGTTTGGCGTCGCTAAGTATAATCATGGTTCGAGTCCCCATCTTGAGAGTGAAAATGGGTCCATATTGATGACGAAGATCATCAACGTATTCAAAGAATGGTTTCCCAGAGCGAGCAACCTGGAAAAGATTACCAACAACAGGCCAACCAGGAGGCCCTGGAGGGAGATTGAAGCGTCGTTTGGCTTTTGATTTGCATGAAAAAAACAAAATCAAGCATGAAATGAAGAAGGCGAGGACATGGTAAAATGAAACAGCCATATCTGTGATAGAAAAAAATTTTAGCAGATAGATGATTATTTAGGGAAGTGGCGGTATAAAAATAAGCAGTGCATGAAATTACAGGTGGGCTGCCATTAAAGCTGATAAGGGAAGGTTTCTACTTTTTACTGCTGGGTGTTAAATGCCGAAAAACAAACCCATGGGCTACGAAGAAACCAGCTAAAAAGCAAAAGGAGTATAGATAAAGGGTATTTGTGAAAACGAATTAATTGCATGCAACTACTCAGTCTCATGGAATCTAATATGAAGATTGGAAATGCAGAGGTGTTGGATGTCTACACCTCTTTGACTTCATTTATGTCTACTCCTCGGTACTTCAACCGTGAGCTCACGGGCTATTTTTGGTTTTCCCTTTGAACTGTCACTCTCAGCTGTTTCTATGGTGCAGTATTCAACCAGCTCTTTAAAACCTCACCTTCCTAGAACCAGTTTTACAATATTCTATCATTTAATGAGCCAATTCATAAAAAGAGTGTATGTTGAAATTTAATTGAATGTAAATGAGTTTATTTAAGAATATAAATAAACTAACAAGATTAAACAAGTCTTAAAATCCTATTTAAGCCAACATCTTTTAAAATTGATCTCGATTGTGAGCGGCTTTGTTGGTGATATGAGATAATAGGGTATCCCGTAACTTCCCAAACCTGGCTTAAATGTTAGGGTTGAATATTGAAAGTTATATTAGCCAACGAAATGACTAAGTAAAAGCGTCCGGTTTGAATATCACTATTTTAATCTATATTCGAAAAGCCTAGCACGATACCATTAGATTTGTAAAAAAACATTGGTTTGTTAGGTCATTTATAATTTAAGTTTAATTTGTTATAAGGTTGTGCCGTTAGAGAAAAAAACTTAGTTGATTCTATCAACAAACCACTTAAAACCTTGTTTTACCGTTACACAACGGAAAAAGTATTGCATTTGATTTTTGTATAAAAATTCGTGTTTTAAATCGTATTTGGTTGGTTATTAAATGATGTGATCCGGCTCGGGTTAATTGAGTCGTTTCACGTCCGATCGTCGACGAGGAGAGTATTTGATACGTTAAAAAGGGTAGTTTTGAATAGGGTATGCGGAAGCTAAACAAATTGGTTTAAGGAGAATAGTAGGTTCGGATTAAGAATAAAATAAAGATAGGTAAATTGAACAAGTGATGGAAATAGAAAAAGGAACTTAAAGGAAGAAAGATTCAACACTATATCGTAGTGTCACCCCATTTCTTATGTCGTTAAGGTGGTTGGATGGAAAATGGAATAGAAGAACGCCACACCAAAAGGGTTGGTGATAAGTTCAAACAAGTCGGGAAGATGCCACAAGCATGCTAGATAAGTCAACGAGACTTGTACGAAATATGAGAGGAGATAAACTCACTCAAGAACACAATGTTCATTTAACAAATTGGCAAAAATCAAAAGTCCTTTTTACATCAAATTAGCTGAATATTTAGAGCTAGAAACTATGCTAGCTGAATGGTCACAAAAGGAACTAAATAGGCACTTTAAATTCAGTTTAATGAGCTGAAGTTTCTTGGAAATTTCTTGGTAGCTTCTTTGAAGGTTCCAGCAACTTTGAGGATGTCAATGGACAGTCTCTTGGTGTTTCCAATTAGCTGAATTATTGACATTAAGTAAAGAGCTGAAATGAGGTAAATTATCTTGATTAGGTTCGGCCAAAAAGAATGAATGAAGTTTAATGTGCAGCCTTGATTATTTGGAGAGTCATGAACTTAAATGAGCAGCTTGGGCAATTTAATAGCCTCCCCAAATGGTTCAGCCGAATGTTGGTTGCACCAAATATGCATCACCTTAATTAGAGCTTTAATTGCGTCTTGAACAATGAAGGGCCAATAGCCGAATGAGCAGCCTCCAAACTTGCTAGCTGAAAGGATTATTGTAGGCAATTATTGCCCTTTGATCTCCACGAAAAAGACACCTAGGAAACCCAAACAGCAGCTTGGATCATTTAATTCGGCTCCTTGTACATTGAGCTGCATGAATGCTCACCTGAAAAAAAAAAGAGAAGTCAGCAGCTCTTTAATGCCGTCCCATACATGGGAAAAGATAAATCAGTGGCTCCTTTAATGTCGTCCCATGCATGCTTGTCTTCAATGCTCCCTTTGCCATTAAACCTAGCTGATTCAGCTGAAAAAAAAGAAATCAAATAAATTCAATCAAGACACATTAAAATCATCAGAAGTAAAGATAAATTAAAGGCATGTTTGAACTAAGACATATTAATACCTGCACATTAAATTTGGCTAGAAAATATGTAATAGACTAAGACACATTAAAATCATGTACTAACCATGACATATTTAAGACATGCATTAAAATTAAACACATTCAACACTAAATTAATAAGACACATTTATGAACTGAAATTAAATTAACTAAATTAATTAAGCAACTAAGTTTATTCCAGCAACTTAAAATAAGCTAAATAAAGTAAACGAGAAACGAGCTCAAACGAGCTGATTTAAGCTCAAGTGAGTTGATTCGAGCTAGACGGAGCTCGGGGAGCTAAATTTGAGCTAAAATTAGCTTGTGTCAAGATACGAAGAATCGTTGAATTTCTAGCTCGAACTCGATTCGTAAACTTAGTGAGCAGCCTCAAACAATCTTTGCTTGTTTCGGAAATGGTCCCGATTGTGCTCACATCATTCCCCCCTTCTTCAGAACGACTTATCCTCAAGTCGAACCGTTGGTTCTCTCGAAAATGTTTGCGCGGCTTGCCTTAGATGAATGGGGCGAATGGCAAATGAGTCAACTAGAATTTATAACCATGAGTTAGCAAAAAGTAATGCAAACAAACTTGCAGTCCAAGCATAAGTATAACAAGACAAGTATAACGCATGCGAATGGACAGATTCAAATTACCATATTTACAACCATGCAAACAAATTGATTTACTCGCCATTGCCTCGTCAAATGTTTGAAACAAAATCGAATAGGTTTCAAGACATTCAAACAACTTAAATTGTTTCCACAAGTCATGATTGGAATGCGAGTAATGAGTCAAAAGATGTACGTAAGCATCACAAAGAGGTAATTGCAAAGATTTACAAGATTCATGATTTAGCTTAGTTGGACCTTGTAATTTCCATTTAGTCATATGCTCGCCAACAAAATCACAATGATCAAAAAAAGAATCTTTTTATCAACAACCAAAACAGATAGATCATCATCAAGCAAAATAGAACAGTTAAGCACATCACGATCTAAGTGATTTACAAAAACCAAAACATCAACACGATTTTTGTCACCACTCGAAGAGAACAAAAATGTTTTAAAACTTTCAAGAGTCTTACCTTGTTTATCTTCAAGAGCAGAAAAAAAAAGATCATTTTTACCTTACTCGATAAACACAAACCTTAGCTCCTCGAGGGTATAATGTAGTCGAAACTTCGCGGTTGAGTTAACCTTTTCCAAATGAAACGCAAACTTCATGTACAACCACAGAAATTTTTTAAGGAAAGAATTTAAATTGAAAACAAATTTGTCAAATTTCATTACCTTATTCAAAAACCAAGTGTCAAACAAATGGAAATTGTTCGCACAAAATCGAGGATGCTTGATTTTCCCACAAAACGAACCAAAACAAATTTTGGGTTTAAAAACGTTAGTTTGATTACTTATGCCGCAATGTAGCAAATGTTTCATTTAGTCAAACATGTCAAACCAAAAGGAATTTTGCATACACAGACACATACAATCAAGCCTCTTTACAGTCATCGAAACTGATTTGCACAAGTTCAAAGATTTCTCACAAAACTTTAGTGGGTACACGTTAATATCATATTCAAACAGATTAAGCGTTTTTACAAAGTTTCCTTCACAAAGCAAATCAAGAGAAAAACTCATTGTGCTTCCTTTTAGGACAAACTTATCAACCACATTCAAAGAATAGCAATTAATCGGATGAAAATAAAGAGAGCTTTTAAAAACTAAGTCACTGAAAACTTTTTCAACAACTTTCAAACCTGATTGCCATGACTCGGTTGTTAAAAATTCCTTACCTCGCGTACCTTCGAACTCGTATGGTGTGGTTTCATCTTCAACCTTACATATGCTGATCATACAAAAGCGTCTTTCATCAGGAAGGTATTGAAGTTGAATATTATCATTGGCCTTTCGTGAAAAGAAGAAACAGAACAAGAACAACTCTTATGTGGGTTAGTTGAAACAACACTCACTTGTTCTCGCTCGTCTGTTTCTTTCGTTTCTTTTTCTTTTTCAATTTTCTCTTTTTCCTTACACTTTTGTTCAATCTCAATCTCGTCTTTCTTTTTCTCACTCTCATTTTCTTTCTCAAATTCTTTTTCGATTTCTTTCTCTTTTTCAATTTCTTTTTCGTTTTCCTCTTTTTCAACTTCTTTTTCTTTTCCCTCTTTTTCTATTTCTTTTTCGATTTTATTACAACACGAGGACGATACAAAAGAATCAAAGAGATAAGTGTTTTGCTTAAAATAAGAGAAAGCATTCACATAGGTATCTCGATCAACTCTTCGGGAGCGATTCTCCGTGCATGATATCTTTGAAACATACGAAGAATAACTCGTACTTTCTCGCTCGTCACCTCGAAAGATTTCCGACTCGAAGTTTGCTTCACTTTGTCTCGAAAGCCTTGTTGAATAAGAGTCTTGATAAGAGTCTTTTCTCGAGTAGTGTAGTCGTGATGATCTTAACTCTGTTCCTTGACTTGGTAGAGTTTGCTTCCGTTGGGCTTTTTCCTCCACTCGGTCCAAACGTCTTTGTAATGGACTTAGTTTTCTTTCAAACAATCGGCCTATCTCTTTCACTAAGTATTGAAATTCATCGGTTAAAAATTCTTCTCGAGTCATGACTATTCACTGAAAAGAAGAAATGTTAAAAAGAATAAAAACAGAAAGTTAAATACCTCACCACAACCTCACAAAGTCACTCGGAAAGAAAAATTTCACTCCACTCGTGTTTGCTCTTGTTTTTGGCTATTTCTACTCTCTAATAAGCTCACACACTTTTGCCTTTTACCGCTCTTTCTCGCTCTCTTAATTTCGTATTTTGTCTCGTATAAACCTATTTGCGGCTTTGGGGTTGGCTTCAAAAAGGTGACAAGGGATAAAACGTACGGTGTAGGGTAGGCTGAAACAAAAAGAAGTTTTTTGGTTGAGTGTGGCGTTGGGGAGGTGAAATGGTGGTAGAACAATGTCGATGACCGGAGTAGAATATGGAAAACAAAATAAGATCCTTGCAAACTTTCACTATACTTTTTTATACTCGTATTTTTTTTAAATTTTTGTATCTCTTTTTTTATATACTTCAATACATATGTTGAATACACGAAAAAATAAAATACAACTTGAAAATTTTTTTCGATTTTTTTTTCACGAACCTACTCCGGGTAGCTACGAACGTCGGCTCTCCTCGTTTTCAAGCTTTGATACCAAATGATGTGATACGGCTCGTGTTAATCGAGTCGTTTCACGTAGTTGCCCGATCGTCGACGAGGAGAGTATTCGATTCGTTGAAAAATGTAATTTTGAATAGGGTATGAGGAAGCTAAACAAATTGGTTTAAGGAGAATAGTAGGTTTAGGAAGATGTAGTAGGTTCAGATTAAGAATAAAATAAAGATAGGTAAATTGAATAAGTGATGGAAATGGAAAAATGAACTTAACGTAAGAAAGATTCAACACTATATCATAGTGTCATTCCGTTTCTTATGTTGTTAAGGTGGTTGGATGGAAAATGGAATAGAAGAACGCCACACCAAAAGGGTTGGTGATAAGTTCAAACAAGTCGGGAAGACGCCACTAGCACGCTAGATAAGTCAACGAGACTTGTATGAAATATGAAAGGAAATAAACTCACGCCACTAGTACGCTAGATAAGTCAACGAGACTTGTATGAAATATGAAAGGAAATAAACTCACTCAAGAACACAATGTTCATTTAACAAATTGGCAAAAGTCAAAAGTCCTTTTTACATCAAATTAGCTAAATATTTATAGCTAGAAACTATGCTAGCTGAATGGTCACAAAAGGAACTAAATAGGCACTTTAAATTCAGCTTAATGAGCTGAAGTTTCTTGGAAATTTCTTGGTAGCTTCTTTGAAGGTTCTAGTAGCTTTGAGGATGTCAATGGACAGTCTCTTGGTGTTTTCAATTAGCTAAATTATTGACATTAAGTAAAGAGCTGAAATGAGCTGAATTATCTTGATTAGGTTCGGCCAAAAAGAATGAATGAAGTTTAATGTGTAGCCTTGATTATTTGGAGAGTCATGAACTTAAATGAGTAGCTTGGGCAATTTAATAGCCTCCCCAAATGGTTCAACCGAATGTTGGTTGCACCAGATATGCATCACCTTAATTAAAGCTTTAATTGCGTCTTGAACAATGAAGGGCCAATAGCCGAATGAGCAACCTCCAAACTTGCTAGTTGAAAAGATTATTGTAGGCAATTTTTGGCCTTTGATCTCCACGAAAAAGGCACCTAGGAAACCCAAATAGCAGTTTGGATCATTTAATTTTGCTCCTTGTACATTGAGCTGCATGAATGGTCACCTGAAAAAAGGAGAAGTCAGCAGCTCTTTAATGCTGTCCCATGCATGGGAAAAGATAAATCAGTGGCTCCTTTAATGTCGTCCCATACATGCTTGTCTTCAATGCTCCCTTTGCCATTAAACCTAGCTGATTCAACTGAAAAAAAGAAACCAAATAAATTAGGTCAACACACATTAAAATCAACAGTAGCAAAGATAAATTAAAGGCATGTTTGAACTAAGACATATTAATACATGCACATTAAATTTGGCTAGAAAATATGTGATAGACTAAGACACATTAAAATCATGTAATAACCATGACATATTTAAGATATGCATTAAAATTAAACACATTTAACACTAAATTAATAAGACACATTTATGAACTGAAATTAAATTAACTAAATTAATTGAATAGCTAAGTTTATTCCAACAACTTAAAATGAGCTAAATAAAGTAAATGATAAACAAGCTCAAACGAGCTGATTTAAGCTCAAGTGAGCTGATTCGAGCTAGACGGAGCTCGGGGAGCTAAAATTAGCTTGTGTCAAGATACGAAGAATCCTTGAATTTGTAGCCTGAGCTCGATTTGTAGACTTAGTGAGCAGCCTCGAACAATCTTTGCTCATTTCGAAAAAGGTTCTGGCCATGCTCACATCATATTTGTTCAGTTTGCATCCAAATATCTCATGCATACAAAATCCCAAATAAAAACACTCATACCACAATTCATGCTTAATAAAATTTACAGTCCCAAAATAAATGAAGTAAAATTTAATAATACTTAATTATGAGAAAATTCGAGACGAGATCTCTGTATGTCGAGTCCGAACCTAATCCTGAGGGTTATTTGTAAAGAGTAAACTAGGGGTGACCTTAAAAAGCTCAGTGTGGATCCAAGCAAAAATAAGCAAACATTCAGTCAATGAGACATTCAATTATTATAATAGTTCATACAATTTATTATGACATATCAAACTTATGTATATGGCATGCTCAATGATACAGTGCAATAGTCCTACCCATCCATCTGCTACATACCACAAGTTCCCTAGAATCCATCATCCAAACACCAAAACAAAAAGAGTTGAAGTTCGATGTGATTAAACCACTAGTAACAGTATTCAATTAAAACTGCCAATAATATGCAGGCAAGCTGTCAGTAAGTTGCGATAAGTCACCAGTACTCCAGAATACTCTGGGCGCAGATATTCTGCTAAACAATAATTTTGCGGATAAACTGCCAGTACTCCACGGAACTTCTCTGTCACCCAATCAATACTCAAGCCCATGCAATGCCATATGACCAATCAATAACATAGCATATCATGCTGATCAAGGACGGTATCAATAACAGTGACATGCTTAACATGCTTTTAGTTTACCAATTTCAGTGGCATGCTTTGCATGTATCCAATAAACACAATGATATACAATGGCATGCTTAATCATGCATTCAATAATCAATATCATGTTATACCATACAGAAAACATACAATCAGTGGTTTCTTTACATATTTGCTTAATCACAATATAGTATGTACACAATCAGCCATAACCATTAGTGCTTATCTTAATCGGTAACTTTTAATCCAACTCATGACCATTCGATCATGCACAAATCAACATGTATAATTTATTAACATGCACATAACATTATTTTCAATAAACAATAAAACACCCAAAGGTAATAGCCATACCTGATTATGCTAATCCGAACACTATCGCCTTTTCGCAACTCTTATGCTTTAGGTTTAACTAGTTCCAACTCAGATTTGTACTCATCAGAGATCGAATGTTAAAAAAATAGCCCCTTAACATCTATATAGGGTTCGGCCAAAGCAATGATGCTAACCGAAAATTTCAGATTTGAAGTTGAAAATTAACACTTACTCTATTTGGATTAAGACAGAGTTGCAAACAGATTTCTCAATGTTATGGTTGATCCGTAAGGTTTAGATCTAGACCTTGAATTAATCAAACATAAAAATGAAAGAACTTGTGAGATTTGATCATGTTGATAAACCGTAATAGTAACATATTTTAATCCCGTATTTAGTACGCTTTTGGATGATTTAAGCCTCGATTTATATAAAAAGGTGCTCTTAATCCTATCTTTTCATGTCTTATACTCAGGAAAGCACCCGAGGATAAAAAGAACGAGAAATAGGCCCAAAACAGAGTAAATTGGGCCAAGGTGGAAATTGATACGGCCTGGACTTAAGCCCACACGGCCGTGCCTTGTTGATCATCTAGAACACAGCCTGACCCCCGATTTACACGGTCGTGCCTCATTAAAGAAATCTGAACACGGCCCAAAGACTAGTCACACGGGCGTGTGACATGACCGTGTCCCTGTCGTGGCAATGAACAATTTTATTCGGATTTGGATACTTTGGGGCAAAGAAACACATTCCAAGAGCCTATATATACCCCTTAAGTTCATCCTTGAAGGGGGCGGTTAGCTAGGCCAAGGAGCCAAGCCGAGAAGGTCAGATTTGTGGGAATCACTCGAAGATAGCCAGTTGATCCATCCCAAGAAGCCGGAATTCTAATCAAGGCGGCGGATTTCCCCTTTAATTCATTCAGAGAGTTTTAGGGATTTCTTATGTTTTATTTTATCTTTTCTCTTGAGATGTTTTCTTTATTTGTTATGAATTAAATCCTTCAGATACCTGAAGGGGATGAAACCTAGATGAATCTTGTTATTATTTTCTAAATTATATGATAAATACTTAGTTTGTTTTTAATTATGCAAGCTTAATCCAAATTTGATGTGCTTAAGTGGAGGAGGAAAGGCCCTGCTTAAGAGTAGATCTAGTATAATTAAGCGGAGTTAATTGCAAACCTAGAGATAGGGTGACGAGATTTTGCCGGATTAGGGTGAAACCTAATATGGAAGTTCATAGATCGATTTACTACTATTCTAATGGGTTATTAAGTAAGAAAGAGATTTCCGTTAATTAGCCGAGGGTTAGACATTATTCGCCTCGAGAGAGGGTTTAATATACGTTAGGGAGTCTTACGGATCAAGCAAGTAAATAAATTGTATGGTTCAGGGTTAAATAACAAGTGAAGTCTAGGTGGATTCTTTCTGAGGGTATCGTCTTAATCAACTGAGTTTTTCCTAAAATTATTTTCCCAATTCATCCTTTTTGTCTTTGTGTCTTTGGTTTAGTAAATAGTTTAGATTATATTAAAGCAACTTCACTTATTTTAGGCTAAATAATAAAAAGAAAGTTAGTATTAGTACTTTTAGTTCCTTTGGGTTCGATAATCCGGTCTTGCCTAAGCTATACTACTGTTCGATAGGTACATTTGCCTTCAATCGTTGTCAGAGTTAGTTTCCATGTTTAATCATTTTCTTTATAAATTTTAAAACTCGACAGACATACGGTCAAGTTTTTGGCGCCGTTGCCGGAGAACTAAAATATTAAGAAAACTCTATTTTTATTACTTTAGCCATTATTTTTATTTTTTGCAATTTACTTTTATTTTTTTAGAATAATCTAGGTTTTGCTAAATTTTCTTTCTTTTTTCGCAGGTACCTCTAGTTTATGACTAGAAGGAACCCGAGAGGACCTCTAGTGTACGACAGTGATATTGAAGCCACCGCTCGAAGAAATCGCAGAGAAATCAGGCGAGCCCTAAATTACACAGAAGAAAATCAAGAAGACAGATCCAATCCTACTGAAGGGATGGACGAGACTAATCCACTACCACATGATGTGGGAGAAAATAATGCTCCATGTACAATGTTCGATTATGCTAAACCGCATTTAACAGAAGCAGAATCGAGTATTGTTAGGCCTACTATAGCTGCTAATAATTTTGAATTAAAGCCTAACACAATACAAATGATTCAACAATTTGTTCAATTTGATGGTTTGCAGGACGAAGACCCAAACACTCATATAGCTAATTTCTTAGAGTTCTGTGATACCTTCAAAATAAATGGCGTTTCTGATGATGCCATACGTCTTCGGTTATTTCCCTTTTCATTAAGGAATAAAGCCAAACAGTGGTTGAACTCGTTACCACTAGGGTCAATCACCACATGGGAGCAAATGACTGAAAAGTTTTTATTGAAATATTTCCCACCGGCCAAAACGGCCAAATTACGGAATGATATCTCTTCTTTTGTGCAGATGGATTTAGAGACATTATATGACGCATGGGAGAGATACAAGGATCTCTTGAGAAGGTGTCCACACCATGGTCTACCCTTGTGGCTACAAGTCCAAACTTTTTATAACGGTGTAAATCCCTCAACGAGGCAACTAATTGATTCAGCCGCCGGTGGAACCCTGAACAACAGAACTCTTGAAGCAGCCTATGAGTTCATTGAAGAAATGTCACTGAATAATTATCAGTGGCAAGTTACAGGGACTAAACTGACAAAATCAGCTGGAGTTTACAACATCGATGCAGTCACCATGCTATCAATGCAGGTAGAGATGATGAATAAAAAGCTTGATAGTTTGTGTTCTTTGCAGGCACACCCAGTAATGCAGTATGACGCGAGTCAGTTTGTGTTCTTTGCAGGCACACCCAGTAATGCAGTATGACGCGAGTGGAACTGTGGTGAATCCTGAGTACCCACCCTACCAACCAGGTGTAGAGAGTGAACAGATGAACTATATAGGTAATAATTTCAGATCCAATAATAATCCTTATGGTAATATTTACAATCCAGGTTGGAGGAACCACCCAAATTTTTCATGGGGAGGCCAAGGAAATCAAAGGCAACAACCTCCTCAAAATTTCCAAAATCAGCCATATCCGCAAGAGAAAAAGCCAAACCTCGAAGAGATGCTGACGAAGTTCATGGCAAGCACAGAAAACCGTCTCCAAGATACAAAGAAAACATTCAAAAATCAACAAACATTGATTGACGAGAACAAGAACCGAATCGGGGAACTTACTAAGTCAGTAGGGGAAGTCACTAAGGCAGTCGGACAACTTGCAAAGTTAATGTCTGAACGACCGCAAGGACGTCTACCAAGTAACACGGAGATTAATCCAAAGGAGCAAATTCAAGCCATCATAGCTCATGATAGTAAAGTGGTAGACAAACCAAATGAGGTGGACAAAGGTAAAATAGAGGTAACACAAGAAAAGCCAAAACTGGTATTCAAGGAATACCAACCTCGCATACCTTACCTCAAAGCCATAAAAAGAGATGATACAGAGGAACAGTTCGGTAAGTTTCTTAAACTTTTAAAGAAATTACATATTAACTTACCTCTTCTAGAAGCTCTTTTTCAGATGTCAAACTCGAGAAAATTTTTAAAACAGCTCTTGACGAACAAACGCAAATTAGACGAAGAGCCACATGTGGAATTAAACGCAGTATGCTCAGCAATGTTATAGAATAGACTACCGCGGAAGCAAAAAGATCCAGGGAGTTTTACTATTCCATGTTTAATTAGTAGTTTAAATGTTGATAATGTGTTAGCTGATTTAGGGGCAAGTATAAATGTCATGCCTTACACATTGTTTAAATGACTAGGTCTAGGGAAGCCCAAACAAACTAGGATAAGTATTCAATTAGCTGATAAAACTGTTAGAATTCCTAGGGGCATTATCGAAGATGTTCTTGTCAAAATAGATAAATTCGTTTTCCCAATTGATTTTGTTGTCTTATACATGGATGAGGATAATTCAATCCCCTTAATTTTAGGAAGACCTTTCCTAGCAACTGCTAAAACTAAAATTGATGTTGCCACGGGAGAACTCATACTTTGTGTAGGTGATGAATCAATCAGTCTTCAAGCTCTTGACTCGGCCAGGACAACAATCGATGCAGGTAAGAAAGACAATTCAGTTGATAATCAATTTTTACAACCTTTATCGCAGGAAATACCACAAGGACACAAACCTGAGCTGAATCACGGACCTAATACCAACAAAGAGAATTTACATAAGTAACGAAGCCTTAAGGTCGACAAACTAGAGGAACAGAAAATAAACTTTGAAGGGGAACCGAAACCACGTGAAGAGAAACCAAAGGAGCCCCCAGAGAAGATCGTAGGAACATCAAACCACTTTAAAATAGGGGACCAGGTATTGATCGACAAAGACGACCATCGAGTCACCACTCTAGATCTGAAAGAAACTCCTCTTAAGGTACAAAATATCTTCCCATATGGAATAGTCGAGGTAAGTAATCCAACATCTGGCACTTTCAAGGTAAACGCTTCTCGACTTAAATTTTATCAAGAAAATAAAACTGTGAGCACGAAGGAAGATATTCAAACCTTTAAACCTCCCTGATTTTGTTACAAGGAAAGTCTAGCTTAATACTATAAACGAGCGCTTCTCGAGAGGCAACCCAAGCACTAACCCTATTTTACTTTTGCATTTATTTTCAGTTTCTCGTCTTTCCTCTTTCCTTTCCTGAACATCTAGTTTTAAACTAACAAAAAATGCAGAATTCCAGACCACACGGTCTTACACACGGCCGTGTCCGTGACCGTGTGGAGCACCAGAATCCCCGTACTGACATAGCAGATGCCGTGCGAATCAAATCCCAACTAATTTTGACGTCACGGATCCAACCACTCCCCCAAGGGCACCGACAAATTGGCACGGCCGTGCCCCATGACCGTGTGAAGCTACTGACTTGCACACCACAGGAAGAACACGCCCGTGCCTTGAAACCGTGTCAACATACTGACTTGTGACCTACGGGCGTGGCTGGCTGAAAAACGGCCATGGAGATTCAACACGCCTATACACACGGCTGTGCACAGTGGCCGTGCAACTCAATACGCCCATGGCTAACGAGCATGGGAGAAATGAACGGAGCCTCACCACGGCCATGTGCATCGACATGCCCTCGGTCCACGGGCATGGGAACGTGCCAGATTTGAGATCTTATTTAAACCCCACAGCCCTTCCCCTTCTCCCCATCTTCTTTCTTCCTTCTTTTTCTTTCTTTCCTTAGAAAAGGTGTCCAAACTCTTGAGCAACACCAGAACTATGCCGAAGAAGCGGAAGAAGGCAAGTATAGTCTCCCCAAAAAATACCCTACACATAAGTTCATGCCGACCGCTTCATCCAAACATCAAGCCAAGGGCCTTTGAGACTAATTTGTTTTTATGTTTCTTTTCTCTTTTGCTTCAATTTCTTTCCCTTTGACAATCTTATGTTTAGTTTAGTTTAATTTATTTTAGTTTCTTAGTGTCAGGTTCGCCAGGCTGCTTGGGAATCACGCCACTTCCGCCACTGCCACCACCACAGCAACCCTAGGAATCACACCCACCTTGCGAACCATCTAACAATAAGGACTCTTCGGTCTATTTTTCTTTTTTTTTACGTTTATTTTCCTTCTTAGTCTCCTTTCCTTTTTCTTTCTTGTTTTTAGTTATATATTTTGTTTATTTTAATTATGTCTTAATAAACCCTGGCTAATCCTTTACGAGCTCCCCAATTTCTTCAACTAGCACAAGGTCGTCATCCAGACCGACCCCTCCAAACATACACACCACGACCTCTACCATCCTCCAAGGACACCATCCAAAATTCAGGGAGTATTCTTTCCCCTTCTCTTTTGATTTATCCCTTAAATCTTATATCTATCTTTGTACATTAAGGGCAATGTACATCTTAAATGTGGGGGGTGAATATTTATTTAAAGAAAGGGCCTAACTTTCTGCATTATTCTCAAATCCGGCCTAACTTTCTTCATTATTCTCAAATCCCTGAAATTAGTCTTGTCTTTAAGTAAATTTTCCATATTACTAATTAGGATGAAATTTTTAATGATTTATGATTTTTATTAATATGTTTTAAATTAAGTCATAGTTAATTGTGCATTGATGATTAAATTAGAAGAATATTAGAAAATCAAACATGATAAGTCTAATTTTCAGAACTAAAATTCTCACCAGGTTGTTAACCTAAATTTAAATATTACCTTGAACTTTGAAATTTACAAGGTTGATATCAAAACACCCATAATTTTTGTGAGATATTGAGCTTTATAGAGCATATATCCCTTTTTCATGCTCACCTTTTGATTATGAGTGTGTCAACTATGAACTGTTATTCTAGAACTTGCCTCAATTATACATGTCGAGACCATACCATTGATTTGATATACAGAGATGATAAAGGCACCTAGGTTTTAACCCACTTACTCCACTAAAAAGCCTACCTTCACAATTAACCCCTAGCGAACCCCGTTGATCCTAAAAACCCTTTTTTATTTACTCACCAGCTAATATTAACCCAAAACCCCTTTGTATTTGTTATCACCATTCCTTTTAACTACCCTTATATCGAGATTTGATTTGAGTAATTACCTAATTATATTATTTTAGTAGTTCAACTTATCATTTATTATTAGTTTGTTCTTAAAAAAATCAAAGCATATTCAGTAGTAATACTATGGAAAGTGAGCTTATACAGTTAAAGTCAATTTATCAAAAGAAAAAGATCGTATTAGTTGATTTATTACTTTTCAGTTGATGTAATTATTATTTCAGTAATTTTTAGGTGGGTACTTGTCAATTCAATCTCGATTCTAACCTTCTAATTTTAGCCTTTTTCCACACCTTTAATCCTAGCCCCTTTACAACCTTGACAAAGACATTTTAATTTGTTTATCATCTCATATTACAGTGGTGGAGATTTGATTTTCAGGCAAGCCTATGGGATTAACTTTTCATGTTCGACTTCTGAGAGCTTAATTTTGAACCTTAAACACCTCGAGTGATTTGAGTGAATCTTTAGTGAGGAAGTCAATCCTTGTCGATTTTGAATCAAGGGTAATTATTTAGATAAGGGGAGACACCTACGTTTTTGTGCTACAAATGTATGACTTTGATTGTTTGAATCTTTAGGACTCTTCGAGTTAGATCATCCATGTATAAATTATCTATGAATTATGATGAGAAATTATTAATAGGAATTAGGAATCATGGAAAGTTCGTTTTAATTGTAAGTTGAGAATTTTGCTTGAGGACAAGCAAAAGCTTAAGTGTGGGGGTATTTGATAAACCGTAATAGTAACATATTTTAATCCCACATTTAGTATGCTTTTGGATGATTTAAGCCTCGATTTATATAAAAAGGTGCTCTTAATCCTTTCTTTTCATGTCTTATACTCAAGAAAGCACCCGAGGATAAAAAGAACGAGAAACGGGCCCAAAACAGAGTAAATTGGGCCAAGGTGGAAATCGACACTGCCTGGACTTAAGCCCACACGACCGTGCCTTGTTGATCATCTAGAACACGGCCTGACCCCCGATTTACACGGTCGTGCCTCATTAAAGAAATCCGAACACGGCCTAAAGATTAGTCACACTGGTGTGTGACATGGCCGTGTCCCTGTTGTGGCAATGAACAATTTCATTCGATTTTGGATACTTTGGGGCAAAGAAACACATTCCAAGAGCCTATATATACCCCCTAAGTTCATCCATGAAGGGGGCGGTTAGCTAGGCCAAGGAGCCAAGCCGAGAAGGTCAGATTTGTGGGAATCACTCGAAGATAGCCAGTTGATCCATCCCAAGAAGCGGAATTCTACCCAAGGCGGCGGATTTCCCCTTCAATTCCTTCAGGGAGTTTTAGGGATTTCTTATGTTTTGTTTTATCTTTTCTCTTGAGATGTTTTCTTTATTTGTTATGAACTAAATCCTTCAGATACCTGAAGGGGATGAAACCTAGATGAATCTTGTTATTATTTTCTAAATTATATGATAAATACTTAGTTTGTTCTTAATTATACAAGCTTGATCCAAATTTGATGTGCTTAGGTGGAGGAGGAATAGACCCTGCTTAAGAGAAGATCTAGCATAATTAAGCGAAGTTGATTGCACGCCTAGAGATAGGGTGACGAGATTTTGCCAGATTAGGATGAAACCTAATATGGGAGTCCATAGATCGATTTACTGCTATTCTAGGGGGTTATTAAGTGAGAAAGAGATTTCCGTTAATTAACCTAGGGTTAGACATTATTCGCCTCGAGAGAGGGTTTAATATACGTTATGGAGTCTTATGGATCAAGCTAAGTAAATAAATCGTATGGTTCAGGGTTAAATAACAAGCAAAGTCTAGGTGGATTCTTTCTGAGGGCATCGTCTTAATCAACTGAGTTTTTCCTAAAGTTATTTTCCCAATTCATCCTTTTTGTCTTTGTGTCTTTGGCTTAGTAAATAGTTTAGATTATTTTAAAGCAACTTCACTTATTTTAGGCTAAATAATAAAAAGAAAGTTAGTATGGTTCGAGTGATTTGAGTGAATCTTTAGTGAGGAAGTCAATCCTTGTCGATTTTGAATCAAGGGTAATTATTTAGATAAGGGGAGACACCTACGTTTTTGTGCTACAAATGTATGACTTTGATTGTTTGAATCTTTAGGACTCTTCGAGTTAGATCATCCATGTATAAATTATCTATGAATTATGATGAGAAATTATTAATAGGAATTAGGAATCATGGAAAGTTCGTTTTAATTGTAAGTTGAGAATTTTGCTTGAGGACAAGCAAAAGCTTAAGTGTGGGGGTATTTGATAAACCGTAATAGTAACATATTTTAATCCCACATTTAGTATGCTTTTGGATGATTTAAGCCTCGACATTATTCGCCTCGAGAGAGGGTTTAATATACGTTATGGAGTCTTACGGATCAAGCTAAGTAAATAAATCGTATGGTTCAGGGTTAAATAACAAGCGAAGTCTACGTGGATTCTTTCTGAGGGTATCGTCTTAATCAACTGAGTTTTTCCTAAAGTTATTTTCCCAATTCATCCTTTTTGTCTTTGTGTCTTTGGCTTAGTAAATAGTTTAGATTATTTTAAAGCAACTTCACTTATTTTAGGCTAAATAATAAAAAGAAAATTAGTATTAGTACTTTTAGTTCCTTTGGGTTCGATAATCCGGTCTTGCCTAAGCTATACTACTATTCGATAGGTACACTTGCCTTCAATCGTTGTCAGAGTTAGTTTCCAGGTTTGATCGTTCTCTTTATAAATTTTAAAACTCGACAGACATACGATCACATGCCATGAATCATTCAACCATTACAAAATGTGAAAAGAAGAGAAAAACACTTAGATCTGTAAGAAATAAAATTAAAATTTTGCACTTACACTATTTGCTTAGATCTGTAACTACAGAAAAACAAAGAGCAGAAGAAGTGAAACAAATGGGAGGCAACAATGACAAAAAAAAAATAGCAGCAAAAATTCGGCTATAGGGGTAGAAGATGAGATGAGCAGAAAATAAAATAGGAAACAAGAGGAGTTGATGATTAATGAGGCGACATAATAGTAGAGTTTTGGGGTATTATGGGCGGTATAGAGGGGAAGAAAAGAGAGAAAATTGAGAGAAACAAAGGGGAAGAAGGGAGGGGGACGACAATGGGAAAAGAAAAATGAGAAAAGAAGAGGCTGAATAGAAAATTTTAGCATTTATACCTAGGTTACAATTAAGGGGGCGACACTACTAGGATTTATGGGGAAAAATTCAATAAATAAAAATTATACAGGAGAGAGGAATCAAACTTGAGTCTCAAGGACAATTTCATTAACTCTTAACCATCAAACAAATTACTCAATCTTTGTTATAACTTTACAACATTATTAATTAGAAATTCAGGATGTGACACATCCAATTTGGTTAAAGTTGAGCTTTCATTCCTATCATCACATAATGTTTTAGGTATAGTTTATAAGTCAAATTAATTATTAATCTTTTGAATTAATGTGTCAAAAGTTAACAAAAAAAGTAATCTAAATGTAATAATTCGATGATGTTAGTGATTATTATGTAATTTTAGAAAGTTTAGTGATTAAATAGTATTTTTAAACAAAGTTTAGGGATTGTTGGTATAGTTTACCCTAAATATTATTATAGTTACATTTTTTATTATAATATTGTAAAAAAATTATTTCTTGAAAATATGTATCAATAACCAATAAATGGTTGGAAGAAATGGCAATGGATTTTTTTTCAAGCATTTGGACTAAATTTGAATCTTGAAGTCATTATTGTTAAGAGAGCTTTACCTGAATACCATCCCGGCCCTAACAAGAATACAAAATGGACACGAACTAAGGAATATTTAGGTATTTCAATTCTCAAACTCTAGTGAATATAAAAGATTTAAGCATTTATGTATTACATCATTTACAATACTACATTATGCAAAATGGACATAAGTTAAAGAATAACCAACATCTTAAGACTATACTATGGAATACTAGAAAGTATGGAGCACTAAGCCCAATGAATACAAACAAAACATGGAATACACAAAATCTGAAAACTATAATAGTTTCTTCCCAGAATTCATCAGATAGAAAAAGAAAAAACCAACATCCTTGAATTACATATCCTAAGAAAATTAAATGAGTATTTTGTGTACGAAGGAGATAACCAACATCCTAGAATTGATACACTATATTTTGACACTCGATAAGCAATAAACATGAATACCATTAAAATGAAAAATAATATGGAAAACATTGTGATAGCTTTCAAGGCTAAATAGGTTGGGGCTATGTTACATACTGATTGGTCGAAGCATATTGCAAGAATTGCAAGCAGTATTTGAGGTGCAATCTATACCTGATTATGGGTTGGGACAAAATGGGCAAAAATATAGGCCCAAAAATAGGCTTGAACAAAAAATAAGACCCGTTTTCTAAACAGGTCAGGTCTTAGGTAGGAATTTTTTACTCGGGCCCAGCCTGACTCGAATCAGCCTAGACTTTCTTTGTTGTTGTTTTGCTATTATTTCGCTATTATATTGCTAGTATTTTATTGTTATTATTTAGATATTATATAACTCTTGTTTTATTGTTAAATTTGCTTCTAGTTTAGAGGCATTTCCTTTCTAAGTTGCAAATATCTTAGTGTCATTTAAGCATAAAGACTTTTTTAAATGAATTTTGAATTAGTTGGGAAACATTTATTTTAATTTTTTTAGTGTATTTGATGTTTTATATTTTTTAAATTTATTTTTATATAAAAAAATTTAATACAAACGGGCCGAGTCGGACTCGAGTTTAGCATTTTTAATTTGGACCAAGCTTGGGAAGAATTTTAGGCCTATTTTTTGGGTTGGATCAGGCTCGAAGCCTAAAAAGTAAACCTAAAATTTTGCATTAGCCCGACCCGGCCCATGATCAAGTCTAGTGCAGTCTTGAAACCATAGGGAAAAGATTTTAAGTAGAACTAGTGTTAGGAAAAATACTACAAGGTATTAGGAAATGAAAGCATTGTTGCAGCATAGCTGGTAATTCAGCAGAGTGACAATTGAAGCAATTGCAACTGGTAGCAATTAGGTAATTATGTTATAGTCAGTTGTTAGTTAAGGTAGTTAATCAAGGTCAGTTTATTCAATGTAATTAGCTAGTATTCAGCTGAGTTACTTAGGAGTTGTTAGCCTAAATCTTGTTGATTATTAAAGTCAGTTTAATAAAACAAGTAGAGTCATTTATGTTATTCTCTTTTTTTATTATTTTTTCTTTATGTTTCTTGTTGTTCATTGGTAGACTTCAACATGGTATTTGAGCCAAGGTTTTTCTTGGTGTGCGAGTTATTTTCGATGTAAAGGTTTTGTTTTGCTTCTTTTTGGCACCTGAAGTTATCTTAGGGAACGAGGGCAGTCAACACCACTCTTCCAATGCTGGTGAACAAATGAATTGTCCTCATTTAGAGCCTGGATCAATCTCTTTTGTAGCTAGTAAGAAGATTCAACAGTTTCTAAAGCATGAAACCGTCAAAGTAGGTGAGAACAATTTTCTCTTGTGGAAGCATCAGGTTATGCTAATTTTTAAAGGTAATGAATTGCAAGGTTTTGTCTTTGGCACTGTTAGTGTTCCTTATTAGTTTGTAGTTGATTAGAATGGAAAGCTTGTTGATAATCCTGAGTTATTGTTGTACAGGCAGTAGGATAAGTTGTTGGCATCTTGGTTGTTGTCCACTGTCTGTGATGAAATCTTGATGTATCTCACCAATGTTCACACTAGTTTTGATGTTTGGGAAACTATTGAAAGAAGGTTTGAAACTAAGTCTAGTGTCAAAATATCTAATTTGAGGCATGCTTTGTATTTGATCGTGTGTCAAAGTCTTAAAAATTTATATAATGAATGATCGAGCCTAGCAACTAACTATGACAACGATTGAGGCAAGTGCACCTATCGAACAGTAGTATAGCTTAGTGGCAAGATTGGATTGTCGAACCCAAAGGAACCAAAAGTACTAATACTAACTTTCTTTTTATTATTTAGCCTAAGAATTAAGAGAATTGTTATTTATTCTAAAATTAACTAACTACTAAGCTAAGGATGCTAAGACAAAGAGAATGAATTGGGGAAAATACTTGTGGGAAAAACCAATTGATCAAGACAATACTCGAGGAAGAATCCACCTAGACTTCACTTGTTATCCAACTCTGAACCAGACAATTTATTCACTTGACTTGATCCGTAGGATTCCCTAATTTATATTAATACCTCTTTCGAGGCTACTAACTTCTAACCCTAGGTTGATTAATTGAAATATCTTTCTAATTAAAACCCCTAGAATTGCATTAACTTGATCTATGGACTCCCATATTAGGTTTGACCCTAATCAAGCAGATTTTCGTCATCCTATTTTTAGGGTTGCAATCAACTCCGCTTAACTATGCTAGATCTACTCTTAAACAGGGACTTTTGCTCCACTGCTTAAGCACATCAATACTTGAATCAATATCCTGAAATATCAAAGCAAGAATTAAGAACACATAATTAAGAACAAATCAAGTATTTATCATATAGTTCAGAAAACAATAACAAGATCTGTCTTAGGTTTCATCCCCCTCAGGTATTTGAGGGGTTCAGTTCATAATGATAAAAGAATACATCTCAGAAGAAAATATAAAACATAAAAAAAGAAAAACCCTAGAACCCCCTGAAGGAAATTGAAGGGAAGATCTTCGTCTTGAGTATAACTCCGGCTTCTTGAGATGAATCAACTGGCTTTCTTCGAGTAAATCCCACAATTCTGGCCTCTCTGGCTTGGCTCTTCAGCCTAACTGGACGCCCCCTTTTAGGTCACACTTAGGGTGTTTATATAGGCTTTCGGAATGTCTTTCTTCGCCACTAAGTATCCTAATCTGAGTGAAATTAAAACAGGTCACATCAGGGGCACGCCCGTGGCACACGCCCGTGTAAGTCGAGGCCAGGCCGTGGTTGGCTCTGCTAATGGAGGCACGACCGTGTGGCTTGGGCCCAAGCCGTGTGCATTTCGTATTTTGGCCTATTTTCTCCGTTTTTGGCCTGTTTCTCATTCTTTTCATCCTTCAGTGCTCTCCTAAGTATAAAACATGAAATTAAAGGATTAAAAGCACCAATTTCCACAATTCAAGGGATAAATCATCCAAAAGTATGCTAAATGTGGGATTAAAATATGTACATATTACGGTTTATCAGTATTCTCAAAAGAAAGGCCAGATGTAACACCCTACATTTGACCCGATCGTCGGGTCTGAGCTACAGTGTCACAAATGTTGCCGAAGCAACTATGAATAATTTTCAACTAACTTATACAATGAATGTGACTAAAGTAAACAAATATACATTCCTTAAACATACTTAACTAAAAGAAGTTTCGCTTATATATGCAACAAATAACATACAACCAATCAACCATATATTTATATATATTAGTACTAGAATATAAAGATCAAAGTCTAATTGTAATGTTATTTAATATCGTGGAACCTAACTTACTAAGTACATGCCAACTATAATTAAAGGTGGAACAACCAACATTTCTAAGATTGGGATTTTGAATGGGATCCTAAGGTCGATGCTCAGAAAATCACTTAGTAAACCTAACCTACGCACAGATAAAACAAACCACACGCTGAGAAAAGTACTAAGTGGTATTTCCAAACTTAAGCATGTAATATTAGTTTAACCAATACTATCCTGAGTAAAAAGGATATATCTACATATATATATATATATATATATACCGCATACTAATACTCGAAGTTACTACGCTATACATATTCAACTTGAACATTTTAAGCGCCCAAGACTGATAACAATTCTTCCCCATTTCAATGCAAATTATATATGCATATCATTATACATATAATAGTAACATTCAATCATATGCTCATTTTTTTCTTTGACTACACGTCACTAGCTCCCGGTAAAACTTAATAAGCATACATTCACCTTCATGCGCACCTGGGCTATCTCGGACAACAATTAAAGTGACAGATGTATTTGCTTAATACCCTTATCAAACACACATGGATTTGTTCTAGGCTTGGGCAGAAATTCAATACAATTTCCACATGAAACAACTTAAATCACTTACTTATAACAACATCAAGCTCATCATTAGCAACATACAAATTACATTTCTAAAATAACATTTTATTCAGCAATTAAAAATTCAATTCATG
The DNA here is from genome assembly GCA_005393395.2 of Gossypium australe. Classification (NCBI taxonomy): domain Eukaryota; kingdom Viridiplantae; phylum Streptophyta; class Magnoliopsida; order Malvales; family Malvaceae; genus Gossypium; species Gossypium australe. The sequence continues at coordinate 130,679,431 of CM016623.1, forward strand.
CATTAACGTCAACCTCTTCTATATCATTCCCAAAATTATACATTTTAATCATGACACCATAACAAAATAAATTATAGACATACTCTCCTCACAAATCAACACTTGAAGATATCAAAATTTCATTATTAATGCAGTTCAATTTATAGCATTTAACCCACTTCAGGTTATGTTTTAAGACAACAAAATTAATTATATTCTATTCTAATTAACAACAGCAAGGCAACATAATTATAGTCGTTAAATTCTTTTAATTTCAGCTTAAGACATCATAATCTTCAGCATTTAAATTAGCACAATATACACTATTATTTGGATAGCATTAGTTAACTATTCTAACTCCCAACTTCAATACTTTAATGTCATTTTAATGAAAGATTGATTTGTTATTTTTAACTTAATCTTTGGATAGGCACATCCCAAATATCTCAACTCATCTTTGGACAGCAGCCAAGCATGTAATTCAATTAACAATTAAACACATTAATTTGGTTGTTTCCTAGTGATGCACTTTCGAGCAACAACTTAATATTGATTCTGAGACAATAATTAAACATGCAAATTTTGAACCACACTTTAATACACTTATTAGAACCATCCCATTATGCACAAAATGATCAGCCTTGTTTATACATATTGGACAACATTATTATGTCCAAAGCAAACATCATTTCAAACAACCTTATTATGCACTAAATTTTCAGCCTTAAAATTTCCAATTTAGTTTTATTATACACATCACATGATCAACATTAAACCTCATATGGACATCCAAAATTGCACCAACAGACCGCATCCTTGTGCCAATTCGGGTAGCCTCATTACTCCCACAAATTGGACAACATTTGACACCATACGGGCAGTACAAAAATTGCATCAAACAACCTCATTGTTCACATAATATAGAAAACATATCACAGGAAGAAATATATTATTTTTAACCATAGCAGTTCATTCATTTTGTCCAAGATAGGACAACATAAATACAACAAATAAACCTTAAACAGCCTAATAGATTCAAATACACTTGGCATTTATGCCTGTTAAAGTTGTGTGACCCGAATTCTAAGAGAATGCTTGCATGTCAAGTTAAACAAAATCTAATAGATTGCTTGTAAGTCAAGTTAAACAAAATATATTTTCTTTCTAGATATTTAGTAGTATAATATATTTGGCATTTATTAGCATAATATATTTGACCTACGAATTTAGCCAATAAATAGGCTTTTTACAACCTTAGAAAATACACTCATTAGAGATTAGAACTCATGACACTTTTGGAGAATTTTGTGTTTACGTTTTGAGAGTTCTTTGTTTTGGGTTTTTGGGGTTTAGTTTTTATCTCCATCTTTGTACTATTCGTTCTTTTGTCATTATAGTAAAATTATCTTTCCCCGTGATTTTTTATCCTCTTCGGAGGGGTTTTTTTTCACGTTAAATTTGTGTGTTTAATTTCTTAATTTCTTCCACTATTTTTATTTGTTCGTTGCTTAGTCAGGTTAATTCCCCAACAAGTGGTATCAGAGCTAGTTCAATTTCTACAGATCAGCCCATTCAAAGATGTCAACAACAAGGTTTGACATTGAGAAATTTGATGGTGTCAATTTGTGACAAGTTCGAATGATGGCAATTCTAGTTCAGACTAGCCTGAAAAAAGTCGTTATCGGGAAAAAGCCCGAGAATCCAGATCGGTCAAAATGGGAAAAGCTTGATGAAAAGGCCCTGTCTGCAATCCAGTTGTGCCTCGCTAATAGGGTATTGCAGGAGGTATTGATGGAGAAAATCTCATACGAATTGTGGAAAATGTTATAAATTCTTTATGCGACTAAGTCTCCAGCTAACCATTTAGTGTTGAAACAACGTCTATTTACGTTTCACATGAATGAAGATAAGTTTCTTAGAGATCACATCAGTCAATTCATTACCCTTTTAAATGATTTAAATAACGTTGAGGTTTAGATTGATGATGAAGATCAGGCTATGCTAGTGTTATTTACCCCCTTCATACAAATCTTTTAGGGAGACCCTGATTTATGGCAGAGACAAACCCTGGTTCAAGGATACGAATGGTCATTTTTGAGTAAAGACAAACACGACAATGAGTTTGGTTCAGATATATGCAATCTTCCGTTTTGGTAGCATCAAAGAAGCAAGACAGAAGGTGTCGCTATTGTAAGAAGTTAGGTCACGTCAAAGCATATTGTTATAAACTGCGAAATAAAAGGGTTGCTGAGAGTAACGAGGAAGACATAGCTAGTGTTAATTTGGCCGACAAAAATGGTGATGATTTCTTGTTAGTGTCAACGAGCGAATGCTCTGAGCTTACGTCTGAATGGATCTTAGATTCGGGATGTTCTTTCCACATGTGTCCCAATAGAGAATGATTCTCCACTACACTTTGGTTGAATGTGGAGTTGTGTGCATGGGAAACGATTCATCCAGTAAGGTAATTGGTATTGGTACTGTTAAAATTATGATGCACAGTGGGATGATTAGGACACTCTCAGATATTAGGTATGTACTTGATTTACGAAAGAATCTCATCCCTTTGAGTATTTTTTACTCGAAAGGTTGAAGAATCAACATCAAGTTTAGCAGCATTAAAGTGTCTCGTGGGGCTCTAGTTTTGTTAAAAGGTAAAAGGATCGGCAAACTTTATATTCTGGAAGGTTCTACACTGACTAGTGAAATCGGACATCTCTCGTCCGTTACGGAGTTGAAGTCAACTCATTTGGAGCGAAGGCAACTTAGTTGTAGGAGGAAAAAATGTATGATTGTTTCGTTGAAGAGAGGTTCTCTTTTGGATGCAAGTTTTGAAAAATTAGGGCACTATGTTCGTAAAAATTAGACCCGAGTTAGTTTTGATTTGGAAGTGCACAAGTCGAAGGTTAGAAGTCTTCTAGCTTCTAAGCACAGGTTTGACTCAGTTAATTCCCTGCATAGTTCAAGATAGGCTCGTGGCAGGCTTTGGCAAAGATGTCGTTTTGAGAATTTGTGTCAAGGTTGAGATTGTTAGAATTATTATGTGACACAAATTCTAAGAGATTGCTTGTAAGTCAAGCTAAATAAAATATATTTTCTTTCTAAAAGATTTAGTAGTATAATATATTTAATATTTATTAGCATAATATATTTGACCTATGAATTTATCCTATAAATAAGCTCTTTTACAACCTTAGAAAATACACATATTAAAGATTAGAACTCATAACACTTTTGGACAATTTTGTGTTTACGTTTTGAGGGTTCTTTGTTTTTCGGGTTTCAGGGTTTAGTTTTTATCTCCATCTTTGTATTCTTCGTTCTTTTGCCATTAGAGTAAAATTATCTTTGCCCGTTGTTTTTTATCCTCTTTGGAGGGGTTTTTCCACGTTAAATTTGTGTGTTCAATTTCTCAATTTCTTCCACTATTTTTATTTGTTCGTTGCTTAATCGGGTCAATCCCTAACAATGCCATAATTTTCACTTAGTGGTTGTTTCGATCAGCATTTAGAATACTCACAAGCAAATTTCACATTCAAATTGTCCCTAAAAGGACAACACACAATGTTAAAAATCGGACAAAATAATAATGTAAGTTTACATGTTCAGGGGTTGTTTCAAACAGCTATACCAAGACATTCAAAACTCCTGTAGCAATGTTGTGTTTTAATTTGTATAAGGTTGATCAGACAACAAGATTTAGACAAATTAGATATGAGATTCAATCATGCAACTTCCATTAGAATTTGTCCAAATTGGACAGCAATTCATCCTAGTAAAAATCCTGAAGTTTAATATGTAAATTCATCATCAATTTGGACAGTTTAAATGCCTTTCACACACCACCAAACAACAACCATTTTAACAATAAAATTGTCAAATTTCAGACATTTTTGAATCCTCCCAAACGAAAATTTAACAGCAACCAATTTAACAATTAAATCATAAAAATTTAGACATCTTAAATGAGGTCAACAACTAGTTCAATTAATTAAACAAGATAGAGTGTACAATTCAAGGGAAGTTTACCAAAATCTCCACTCTAATGGTCAGTTCCACCTACTCGGGATTTGCTTTCTCCTTCCCCATGCACGTGTCAAAATAATCAAGATGATAAATATTACATGCATGACAAAATTTAACATAAAGATGAAGCTTTTGTTGAAAATTTAAAGAGAATATTTCTCTTCTCCAACTCACGGTTGAGGAACCACCACATTCGTCCACCCGCTTGCTTACTAACAATTTAAGCTACGGTAAAAGGGAAAAGGTTTAGAAAGCTTACCGATTTCATCTCCCCCAATCCCTTAACATGCAACCAACCATCCCCACTTTGTTATCATTTTATGATTTTTAAATCAAATGGCATTCCAACTTAATTCCATTCTCATCCAAATTCCTAGCTAGGCCCTAATGTAGTTAGCTACTAAGGTTTTGTTGTCCAATATCACAATTCTTTACAAATTAACACATGAGAGTTGTCCACAAAGCTTACTACTCAGTGAGAGCTAAAATTTTCGAGGGCTCGGAGACGCCCAATATTTGTGGGTCTAAAAGTTAAAAGTTTGGATGTGACATACATATTCACTCGTCGAAAATAGAGTTCTCAAACCACTATTTTTTGACACCACTAAAAATTGAGTTGTTATAATTTTTTTCACCTTAATAAATTTTATCCCCGAAATTTACCTGAAAAGAGATAAAAGGATATTGAAATTTCACTTCTGAATACAACTAAATTCATTTTCTATCTTTCCTTATCATTCCTCAAACTCATTTAATTGTACCTCATAATCTTTCACATACCATCTATATTCATATATCACAATTTGTATTCGAATTATCAAAACACAATATCAATCTAATTCATATTTCTAATTTCATTATAGGATTAATTCACATCCTACCAATCTCAATCCTTCATCAATTTATTATTCTAATACAGTACGTAATATATTAACACCGAGTACCACATCATACTTTCTATTTGTCACATAGGTAATTGAAGTTAACAAACGATAAAAAGACCCAAAAGAAAAAGACAAAATGTATTTATTTGGTCTTGTTTTTCGAGGTTTCGAGGTTTCGCCATTACTTGTTTTTTTTTTTTTTTTGCGAATTTATTTTATCCAAATTGTCGCTAGCAGTGTAAACAAGGAAGCCACCTAGATAAGAAAATAATATTTCATATTTTTTTTGTTAAATTAAAATTAGTGAAAAGCTTTATTTTAAGTCATTTTTACACTTTTCCAAAAAAATTAAATAATTGGAATATCATTCTAGTATTTGTTATGTAAAATTGGTTTACTTTTCTTAAAACCTAACATTCTCTACAAAATCAATTATTGATTAATGATAATTGGTTTAAGTTTATCATCTCCACTATTGTTGTTTTCTCGCTACATAATTACTACAATTTTCACTATCTTGCAATTGAAAGTTAAGTCCTTGAGTACTATTACAAAAAATTTAACATTTTTCACGTAATATCAAATTTAGTTTTTAATATTTATATCTTTGTTTTTGTCAATTTAGCCTTTAATCTATTTTTTAGTTAAATTTAATCATTAATCTTTTAAAAAAAATTGGATTTTATTATTAAATTTTCGAAAGAGTCATTATTTTTTAATGAAAATAATGACAACAACATTAAATTTTTAAACATGATAGTTTGCAAGGTTATCTACATGTACTTCCATACTCTCTTTTTTTTTTTAACTTTTTTATAATTTTTTAAAGTTTGAACTTTTTTTGAATATTTTTATAATTTGTAAAGTATTTTTTGATGTAACATATAAAACAACTAATGTCACACCAGTATGAAGAGCATTTGGCCCGTCATGCAAGTTGTACGCCAACATCGTTAAAAAATTAATATTTTAATTATCATTTTCATTAAAAAATTTGATTAATTTTTTAAAGATTACTGATCATATTTAGTTAAAAAAAATAAGATCTAAATTAACAAAATATATAAATGAAGCTTCTCAGCTGCATGAAGAACATTTGTAACCACATCAAGCAAATCCAATCCAAGATTAAAATTTTGCTGATTGTCACTCATGTCTTACAGCATTAAATCACATTGCAGGTAAGTTGACTAAGTATGCTGCTTCAAGTTTACTATAAACTTCCGCTTACTTATAGCTGTCATGTTCTTCCATACTTGTTCTTCGGTTGTGTCCAACTATGTACCACGTTTATATATATATATACAAGACGATTGTGAATGTCATTTATATCAAGGTTGAGAAGTGCTTTGATCAACTGGTTTTAGTTGGCTAAATTTGTTTTATTCAAATTAAAATAATGCCTTTGATATGGTTAATAGACAACATTTTGAACCAGCTGTCCACCAGCAGTATAAACTACTACCAAATCACCTTGATAAGAAAATAATATGCCATGTTTATAGATCATATACTCTCTGCCATAAGTAAAATCCAATCAAAATCACATAAAACAAATGGTGAATAGAGGAAACAGGGACTAAGACCAGCATTATCTTTGATTATTTTTACTCCCAAGGGGTTGCAAATATACATTCTAATATTCTAACATTCCATGGCAATGAAATCAACTAACGAAAATCCAAAAGTCTCCATCTTGATAATGCTTTTACTTGTATTTTTTTACCAGATATTTTAGACAGCCACGGCCATGTCGGAAAGGATGGAAGAATTAGACTTAATTAGAAAAGAAGGGAAAATTACGGTAGCTAACAAGGTTGAACATGGATTTACTATTTACCAAGTCAATTATATATATACATACTGATGAAACAGTTCCAAGAGCTATTGATCATTTCTAGTAATTTTAATTTACCAAATTTTGGTAGTCCTTTCTGCAAAATTGTTGCCGATTCCCAAAAGGGTATTTGCTTCAACTTCCTTCTCATTCTGGTTGGACTATCGGTCTTGGACGACCTCCGCTGAAGTTCTGCGGTTTAGTCTTGGCAACGTCAACAACTATCATCCACCCATTTATGATCTACAAAAGCAAACAAGAAAGCACTCAGCCTCTGCTTATATTTTCAGTCATAAGCCAGATACGAGGGTGTAGAAAGTATATGAATAAAAAGGGGTATTCACAATTATATACCTTGCCATTCATCTCCTTGAGTGCAGCACTTGCAGCCTCCTCTGTGGTGTATTCCACGAATGCATACCCTTTAGATCTTTTAGAGATCTTGTCCATTATGATTTTAACTGTTGAGAATAGAAGCAGTATTAGCAATTAAATCTACAAAAAAATCTACATTTTTTGCATGAAATTTGTTTCATGGAACGTGCAAAGATACCTTCAACAAGCTCACCAAAACCTTCGAAATGTGAACGTAATGTTTTCTCAGAAGTGTAAAATGATAGGCCTGTTCGAGAAATACAACAGATCACCAGAGACCATCCATTAGCAAATAAGAAACGAAGGTATAAAATGAATCCACAATGCCTCAAAGTTTTGAATCCCATGAAAGAATATACAAAGACTAGTACAGGCAATGATGCTACCAGACTTTTCCGGTTTATATGATCCAAAGATATCAAATCAACAAGAACCACCACAAAGGGAAACAAAGACTGTATTCATATAGGGGAAAGAGAATAAAATTAGATTAGCAGCAACAATTACCTGTTATGAAAAGTTTCTTAGTTCTTATGGAGGTCGTTTCACTAGCACTCGTAGAATTTTGTAGATTATTACCTGGAAATCAAGAATTGTTACTCTGTATTGGAAGGAAAGAAAGATAAAAATGAAAAAGACTGATACTTTGATAGCCATGTATGTTTGACCAAAATAAGAATGAAATGTTTGAATGTTAATATAGAGGGAAAAATAATTGTAAGCTAACAAAAGCTAAGAAGGGAAAGTAATACATATCAAAATTTTAAATCTTAAAATGAAGATTATCTTACTTGCAGGCTAAACATGATAAGAAATTATATATCATCTCATATAAGAATATGAGCATTTCCTTCAAACTAAGAGATCATTTATCCATCTAGTCACCCAAACTAATCCTTCAAATTATTATATTTCCTTCTTGTAACCTTTGAATTCTTATACCCTTTCCAAATTCTTTTCAAGCCAACAAATCCAAAACTGAAACTAATTTATTGGGATTTGGAAAACCATCTATATACAAGGATCTCCTCCTAGTTCTTATTATAAAACATTCCCACCCAGTGCTGGTGAAGGATAGTCAATGAAGAGGTCTATATCAGAACAATGGAAATAGTTTTTTAAATGAGAGAAAATGATGTGAGACGAGCGGAAAACCTCCATAGTCTTTATTCTCTGACTCAAAATTCCTATCTAGTTCAACAGATAAAACTCCAGGCACACCTGTGGTAAAAGGAAGCATTCAGTCCAAAACCGCAAATGCACTATAACCTTACAAATACAGATTACAAGAACACATACGGACCGGCTAGTTCATTTGCACTTTCCTCATCAAGTTCACAACAGAAACCAAATTGGGATTGCCAAGATACATGATATATGCACATTTGAGCATCCTTCTCACTGCAACAAACAATCATTTCACCCCAGAATAAATAAACTCTATGATACAGAACCCAACTTTCTTTCGTGCTTAATGAGGAAATGCTTACTTTCCCAAAACTTTGGTCAGTATTTGAGTATAATAATCAACCATTTGTGCTTTTGTGACAACCCCAATTCCAGGCTTGTCCATTCGAACAAGCCAGTGTTTGGTGTTCCCAGCAGGAAACAACTGCAAATTCCCTATGTTAGCAATAAATTCAATGTTTGAAGCAGTGTAATCTTTTTGCTTAGAATTGTAATTTGGGTCTGGCTTAACCGATAAAACCTCAGGTAAACCTACAAATGTAGAGATGCAAAATAAGTTAGCACCCTTTTCAAAATAAGCAGAGATAAAGAAAACAAACTGGAAAATGAAGAAGAAAACACTAACGAGCAAGTTCACGGGAGGCTTGTTCATCAATATGGCAGCAGAAGCCAAAGTGGGTATCACAAGAAGCGTCGTATATACACATCTGAGCATCTTTTTCAGAGCCCAAAACTGTTCCCAAAGTATTGACATAGTAATCAATGATTTTGGGTTTGGAATTGAACCCTTCTGGAGGCTTAGCCATTAGCACCATCCAGTAGTTGCCCTTAGTTGTTGAAGAAGAAACAAAGGAAGCTGAGGTTGCAATTTCAGTTTTAGATGAAGAAATACAGGAATTGGATAAGGAAAGGTTGAAGTGGTTCTGAACAGCAATGGGAAATTTGATTTTAGTGTTTAGGGAAGCAAGTTGGGGCAGTGATTTGTGAGAGTTGTTGATTCCAAAAGAAATGGTGGGCACTGCCAGTGAGGGACAAAGAGCTTCCATAGGCATAGCTGTTGCTTCTCCCGACCTTGCTGAATGCTTATGCTTCGCGCTTATCAACTTCTGGTACTCGGGTTCGGTTGGATGGGTTGGGCCACGTTTGCCATTCCCAGCCCATGTAAACAAATGTCCTAAGGATTTTGGAAATACTATAGTATACATCTTGGTAGGCTTCGATAAGTCAGACTGGATTTATAAAATTTTAAGATAATACCCTCTTAAAATAATAAAATTGTAATTTAGCCCTTCTAAAATCTATAAAGATATTTATTAATATAATGGTGAAATTACATTTTAATTTTCATAAAATTATATAACTTAACTTCGACCACTCACTCAAAAAAATTCTTGCTTCGCCCTACTTGTAGTTCCTATCTCGGCATATTACATATAAACAACATTCGATATTGAGATACTATAACAAAACTGAGAAAGTTTCAAGTTTCTTTATCTCTCAACTGTTAAACATCTGTCTATAATTTCACCAATAGTCTCCACAGGAGCATGAACCATCAATGAAATGATGAAATCTGTTATTATCCCTAACAATTATCTCTCTTCCTGTAATCCTTGAAATAAGCTTTATGGCTTCGTGGCAATCACCACATACACGAAGGTTTTTAACAACTCGAATCACGTCTAACGGAGCTGTACTGATTAAACCAAATGCAATAGCCAGCTTCTCACTGTGGCAACCAAGGAAATGCTCTTTTTCTTCCTCTTCTATGTCAAACAACACATAATCCGTCGTTGGAATGTAACCAGCTGCTTTAAGTTCCCTGGCCAATTCACCAAGTTTTTTATATATCATTTCGGTCATGGGGTGAGACTTGTCACCCACAAGGAATTCATGAACAGTCCCATTTACTTCAATCCAACTATACCCTGGTACTTTTTGTATTCCTCTTTCATTCATGATTGACCTAATTTTTGCAGCAGCATCCCACTTATGACTCGAAGAATATATATTTGATAGGAGAACATAATTTCCTGAATTCCATGGTTCTAATTCAATGAGTTTCTTTAGTACATATTCTGCTAACTGGGTATCCTTGTGCAGTCGACATCCACCCAACAAGGCCCCCCAAACAATACAATTGGCTTCCATTGGCATATTTTTTATCAATTGATGAGCGTCATCTAGTAAGCCAGCACGGGCTAGAAGATCCACCATGCACCCATAATGCTCAATAGTAGGAGTCAAAGAAAAGACACGATTCATGCTGTCAAAATACCGTCGCCCGTCGTTAACCAGACCAACATGAGTACATCCACAGAGCAAGCCCATGAAAGTGTTCGCATTAGGTAGAATACCTGATTTTTCCATTTGGCCGAAAAGACCAAATGCGGGTTTAACATGTCCATTCATTGCAAGCCCGGATATTGCAGCATTCCAAACTACTACATCTTTCTCTTTCATCCTCTTGAAGATTTCCCAAGCTTGAGTCATACTCCCACATTTTGCATACATGTCAATCAATGCTGTACCTAGAACAGGGTTAGACAGAAACTCCTCTATGTCCATTAACTTACTAGCCCAGTCCCCAAGCTCTAGAGCTCCTAACCTGGCACAAGCGGAAAGAACGCCGACCATAGAGTAACGATCAGGTGCCAACTTCTCTTTCTGCATTTGGAAGAAGAGGTCTAGTGCTTCTTTTGGGAGTCCATTAGATGCATAGCCTTGAATCATAGTGCTCCAAGTAACTATGTCCTTCACAGGCACCCCATCAAAAGCGTAACGTGCTTTCTTCATGTTCCCACACTTGGCATACATATCAACCAAAGCGGTTGCCACAAACACATTTCTGCTCAACCCAAACTGTGTTATGCATCTGTCAATCCACTCTCCACTATTCAAATCCCCTAAGTGAGCACAAGCTGACAGAACTCTAACAACACTGAAACTATCAGGCCTCAAACCCATATCTATTAGCTTACGAAACAAATCAACCGCTTCTCTATATCGTTCAACATCTATGTACCCACTAATCATTGCTGTCCAAGAAATAACATTTTTATCAGGAATATCGTCAAACACCTTACGTGCATAATCCAAATATCCACATTTGGAATATAAATACAGCAAACTCGTCTTGATAAAGACATCACGATCGAATCCTAGTTTTATAACGAGGGCATGGATTCTTATTCCTAAAGGGAAATCCAAAAGTCTGGAACAGGCCTTGAGAACGAAAGGGAAAGTGAAATTGTTGGGCCAGAAGCCTTGGGTACGCATTGAAGCGTAAAACTGGGTAGCGTCGAGGAAACAATCGGTGGAAACAAGGCCCTGAATCATCGTATTCCAGAGAAAAACGTTGGGATCTTTGGCTTGATGGAAGATGAGGCGAGTGTAGTTGGTTTGATCGAAATTGAAGGAAGCTTTCAAGACGAGGTTCAGGAGATAGCTGTCTTGGTGAAGGCCAAAGCGGAAGAGCGCGGCGTGAACATGCTTGAGGGGTTTGATGGAGGTAAAGCCTTCGAGAATGCATTTCTTGATTTCAATGAATTTCGAAAATGATGAAGTTGCGGGGCTGAGGCTCGTGATCATGGCCATTGCCATGGATGTCTAGGCTTTGCCACACTGGTTCACACCAGTCAACCGCCAGACCTAATTGTAAATACAAGTTAAAATATGAGCTGAAATTGGTGGAAACCAGCAAGGTACTTCAATAAATTATGGATTTCCCAATAAGTAGCGGGTGTTTGAATTTTGTTGCGGAGACGACTTTACTTCATTTTATTGCACTTCAAACAAGTTTATTAATCAAAATAGAGCAATCCAATCCAATACTAGCCGTTTAAAATAAATATTTTATTTTTTCTCAAAAATATTTATCAACAGTGGTAATAAACATTTTTTCACAGCACTCTTTATTTTAAGCTGCCCATTTCTTTACTTTTCACTTTTATGCTCTTGATATTGAAAAAGAAAAGCATTTTTAGATTTTTTACCTTTTTTTAAATTTTTATAATTGCTAAAATATTGTATAATATTATATATTATTTTATTAATTTCTTAAAATTTAAGCAATTGTGCATTTACACAAGACTATTTTTTCATAGCTGCATTTATTTATTTTTATTTTGACTAGATAGCTTTTAACATTGCTTCAATTGCATTTAGTACTGGACAGACTAAATTGTAGAGTAGAAAAGTCTCTTTTGTAAATATATTGTAAAATAAAACTGAAAAAAAGTGATTGGAGATAAGAAGATAATATATTATTGATGGCTTCATCCTTGCTAACCACAAAATATCATTAATAATTTGATCCTATCATTAATAATTTGAATTTTATATGTAGTGGGATCGAGGTAGGTAGTACTGTATCGGTGTATGTATCATTTTAGATCTATCGTTATTTTTAAAAAAATAAAAATAATTACTAATATCAAATAATGAGATTAAATAAATTTCAAATATAAAATACTCATCAATTTTATAAAATATTCTTTAATAATCTTCAAAAATACAATCCATCATTAAACAAACTCAAAATAAATAAGAAAAAAATTATTCCATAGATTAAACAATAAGATAATCTCATACTATGCATATAAGAATGCATAATTCAATGAATCTAGAATAAACAATAAAAATTTTAAATTTGAATTTGAATTTAAAAGTATATTTTAAAATCATTTTTCCTTGTATCGGTTAATACACTATATTTTAGTCGATACAAGAGAAATCAATTGATATACATTGGTACTGTAACACCCTTAACTCGAATCCATCGCCGAAACAAGGTTACGGAGCATTACCGGAGTTTACAGATTAAATAAACAGACATTTCAAACATTTCATATCATATAATATTCATGTCAGAAACCAATCGAAATCAAACATATTGTCCCTTATACGAGCCCTCAAGACCCAAAATACATGTTAGAAACAAGTCGGGACTAAATCGGATACTCAAAAAAAATTTGAAAAATATTGAAATTTTTCAAAGCTGCAGGGGGTCACACAGCCGTGTGGCCAAGTCGTGTGACTCACATGGCCAAGAGACAAGCCCCTATCTTAGGCCGTGCGGACATTCGAAATAGGGACACATGGCCGTGTCTTAGCCCGTGTCCGTGCCCATGCCCGTGTAACTCCCTAACTTGGGTCACACGGCCAAGCTACACGCTCGTATGCTAGGCCGTGTGAGCATACTAACTTGCATTCTCAAGAATATATAGGGGACACATGGCCGTGTCACCTAACCGTGTCACACGCTCGTGTCTCTGCCTGTGTCTCACCTAATTTGACACCAACCTAACTCAACATTTTTGCACATCAACAAGCCATAACAATGCATTCAAAACAAGCCAAAATCAAGTCTTAAACATGAAATATCACCACATACAACCAATATGCCCTTAGACACCTCAAATGACAACTTAAAAACATGTCAACCAAGTATCCAAACTTATCTTAATGACCAAATACATATATGCATATTCAAACCACATTTTACTTTCTTTCATTCTACCATATCAAACACATATCAAATATGATAAGGCCACATATATACACATCAAAATATACCGAACACAAGTCATATAAGTGGCTAATCTCAACAAAACACCTATATGCCAACATTGGCTAAATTAACCTATACATGCCATTATAACCAATATTAATTTACCGAAAGTACCAAAAGAGTCGATGGATAGTGTGAAATAGCTCCGACAAGCTTCCAACCCGAACGAGCTCCCGAATTACTATAAAACACGGAAAATAACACGAAGTAAGCATTTAAGTTTAGTAAGTTGGTATAACAAAAAAATTAACTTGCCATTTAATCACATTAAGTTAAGCATACAAAACATATCCAAACCAATTTGTCCAAAAGCCTAAACACATATCCTTAACAACCAAATTAGTCATGTAACTCAACCACTATTCAAATTCTATATACATGTAACATCTATACCATGTATCCATATATCATATATAAATCATTTCCATGTAATTCATGTAAATACTCGTACTAGTTCGTATTGAACTCTTAATAACTCATAACAAAACTATGTTCGTTGAACCATTTAGAATATCATTGGATACGCGGGTAGTACACACGAGGTGTACTAAATTGTAATCCGTCAATTCATATACATGTATGCTCATACGAGCTATAAATCTGTATGCTCTCACGAGCTGTGAATCGGTAAGCTCATACGAGTTGAGAATCGGTAAGCTCTCACGAGCTACAAATCGATAAGCTCATATGAGCTGTGGTGTGTCCGCAACACATGCAGGACCTCAACCAAACTGGTAACCCTAATGACATGTCATTTGTATCCTACGAATTCCTAAGGTTCAAATGGGACTCGGTAATCGTCGAATATGCGATCGGTATTTATACATCGCAATTATACAAATCATATACATATAATTCAATTTAAAACATATAAATATACAATCTAATTGCACGAACTTACCTCAAAGAGTGTACGTAAATATAGAGGCGACTAATCCGATATTTTTTTTCCTCGATCTAGCTCTGTACGAGGTCTGACAGGATCTATAAGAATAAATTTAATTCATTTCAATATAATTCTAATTCAATTTAATCCAACATGAAATTTTGGCAAAATTACCATTTTGCCCTATACTTTAAATTCATTTGTAATTTAGTCCCTAGGCTTGAAAAATGAAATTTATGCAATTTAATCCTTACTCAAGCCTAGCCGATTTTTATACATATTAATAGCATCCCATATATTTCACAAAATTCACAAATTTTACTATAAATTTATCATCTTTTTCAATTTAGCCACTAATTGATAATTTCACCAAAAATCTCTTTACAAAAATTGTTTATCTAAACAAACCACTCATTTTCTATCATCAAACTTCAAAATTCAAGCATGTTCACTAATGGCAAAACCCTAATACTTTAACAGTTTTACAAATTAATTCCCGGGCAAGCTAGATTAAGCTACAACAATCTTAGAAACATAGAAATCACAAAAAAAAGAGACAAAAATACATACCTAATTGAGCAAAATAAGCTTGCCTAAATTTCAAGCTTCCATAGCTAAGTTTTTTTTTTTTTTTTGGTGGAGGATGATGATAATGGATGATAATTGTAACACCCCAAACCCGGCCCACAAGCCTTGACCGGATCTGGTATGTTACGGAGTAAAAAGGAGTTTGAAAGGTTTGGGACTAATAGTAGAAATTTAAAAATTTGTTAAGGGTATAAACGGTATTTGCTAAAACTCAAGTGGGTTGATTTGATAAATCCGATTGAGTTGAAAATCCTTTCTTTCTTTAAAACCATTTGATCATTTAAATTTTTAGAACATTAGAGTGATCGATAACTTAGAAAATTTCGTTACCCGATGGTAACAATTTTTTTGAAAACGCATACGAGTACTTATTTTGAAAACGTTACTTTTAACCGATTTGCATAACAGTTCATAAGTTCATCAGTTATATAATAAAGTAAAAACAACTACCTAAACATCCAAAATAATAATAATAAGCGGCCAGATTACAACCCAATCGAATTATAGTGAATAATAAACTTAAAGCGGGGCAAGATAAAATTTGAAGTCCACAAAACAAACATGGCCGCCTCGAGTTCTCCCCGGCTCCGTCTCCGCGATCTGCTCACCTGCAAGATGATATGGGAAGGGGTGAGTCACCAAGACTCAGTGTGTAAATCCCCAACCCGAAAATACCACTCATACACAAGATATTAGTATGACATGCAATTATGCAACCCAACCTAGTCATCCATGCTCCTTTTTCTACCCCGTGTGGTACCAAACCACTGGTGGTGCCAAACCACTGGTGACTTAAAGTCACGATATCCGTCAATACTTGTGGTGCCAAACCACTGGTGACCCGAAGTCACAATCAAATGATGGGGCCAACCCATCGTGTGATACCAAATCACTGGCGTCGATCCCGTATCTCAAATGTGGGGCCAACCTGCGGTGGAATTAATCCACAGGGACGAGACGCTATGAGGTGCCAAACCTCTGGTGACCGTAGTCACGAAATGTGGTACCAAACCACTGGTGTCCGTCGACACGATTATTACTCCCTCTCATCAATCCCACCATCATCATGCTCACATAACAAGTATCATGATCCCATATATCATACATTCGTATATAGCATAGCATTTAACAGCATATGATGGCATACACAACATATATCTTAGATCGAGTAATAGGGGGCTTACCCGAAGACCAAGCTTATGCCCACAAGGCAAAATTACTACATGAGAGGTTATAATATCATCATAATAACAATTATTACTAATAAAGTGTGTAAGAGCTTACACACTTATTTAATCGGAGGTCTAAAAAGAAATCCCGGATCTACGTGATATTATAAAAGTCCCGAACTTGTCCTCGTATTGTTCCTATATTCGGCCATTATAGGTTAGTGCCATAGACCATTCGGCCGAGCCTAAAATAATACCAAGGGTTACCCACGAGCCCGAAACCTTACCTACACGACCTTTGAACACCAACCACCACACGATATGCAAATCCGCTTCACCCTCCTACCATCGGAAATCATTAATAGCCACATCAATAGCTTTCGTCTTCCAACTAAATGATTTACTAAAATAGATCCTCACCACCACTTACCTTAGGAGAACAATTCTCGAAAGCTTCCTTCAATCGGCTATGGCTTCCCTTGGCAAGTATTTCGGTCCTTAAACACCACAAGTCGGCACCACTTGGTGTTGGGGGGTTCGGCTACCCTTTGAGGAGGAGACAAGAACTGAAAATAACACTTTTCCTAAGGGGGATTCGGCCAAGAAGAACAAAAAGGAGGGGAAGATTTGAGGAGTTTTGGGGTAAGGTAGCTAGAGAGGGTTTGGCCAAGAACTCAGTGAAAACAAAAAGGAGAACAAGCCAAAGGAATTTCGGCACCTCCCTTGATACTAGGAACCGACCATGCACCAAACGCCACAAGGAAAAAAATCGGCCAAGCTTGCTAACACTTACATTGACCATGAAAGGCCTTAATGCATGCTTCATTCGGCCAATGAGGATTTGAAAGAATGGCAAAACAAAAATGTAAAAGAAAGAGGAACACACAACAAAATAAAAATAAAATAAAAAAATATCATAAATTTAGGCCATGCTTCTCTTTTTGCTAATCTCCATGGCCGGCCAATAACTCCCCCAAGGCATTCTTTATCCTTTGTTTTACTTGCCCAACACCATAAAAATAATGAAACCCCATTGTTAAATCATTCTCCCATCTCCATTGAAATATGCAAATTCATTGTTTATTAGCCTCTCATGCGCCAATATTGATAATAAATAATAAAAAAAATTTAACCCATCCATCCTATATAAAGTAATAATAATAAAAAAAAAGAACAAGAAGAACATGCAGCCCTCCAGCTTATTTTTCACGCGTGCATGTGCATGCTGGCATCCCATCACGCTGGCCAAAGCAAAAGAAATAATGCTCCCAGGTGCGGCACACGGGTTTCGAACCCAGGACGTGAGGAAGAAACCCCCCACACCCCAGCCACTCGGCCAGCGCTCCTTTCATGACATAATCTGTCAAAACGTTCTTTTAACCTATGCTTCGTTGGTCCCTTATGTTTTAACATTAAAACAAAAGAAAATAAAAGCACTCGCGCGCCGAACAGGACTCGAACGCCCGACCTCAAGAGCTCCCTTAGCGCCCTAGCCACCTCTCCCACCTGGACTTTCATGTCCAAACATGCACACAAAAACCCTTTAAAGCCTCTTTGCCTTGCCCCCACTAACGCCAAAAATAAATCCTTCAAAAGCAGTTCCTACTGCGCGAACCTCCTCCCTCCAAACACTCCCCCACGCTGTTATGCCACTGAGCCAGTTTGACCTTCATGTCAAGATCGCGTCGCACATTTCTTTTAAACATTTCCTCACTTCCACGCCAGAAACAAAAAACAAACTCCCTTGCGTCCCTGGTGGTTCGAACCTGAGACTTGCTGCACCATTAATCATCCTAGCGCCTCCACCACTCTACCAAATTATTTCTTGTGTCAAGGTTCGCACCAAAATAGAAATAAAGTTTCCTCAGGCAATCACTAAAATAAAAAGAATAAGATAAAATACAAACAACCCCAGTTGCTGGATGTTACAGTTCTACCCCCTTAAAATAATTTCGTCCTCGAAATTACCTCGATCAGAAGAGTTGGGGGTATTGCTGCCGCATCGCATCCTCGGACTCCCATGTAGCTTCCTCCACGCCATGATTCCGCCATAGGACCTTCACTAAAGGAACCGACTTCCTACGCAAAACTTTTACATCCCGATCTAGAATCTGCACAGGTTCCTCTTCCATCGTCAAATCTGGACTCACCTCAACTTCCTCAACTGGCAAGACGTGTGATGGATCAGAACGATAGCGCCTAAGCATGGAGACATGGAACACATCGTGAATCTGACTCAGTTCTGTTGGCAACCCGAGCTGGTAAGCTACTGGTCCCACTCGCCTCAATACCTTAAACGGTTCAATGAACCTTGGACTTAACTTGCCCTTTTTCCCAAATCTTAATACTTTCTTCCATGGCGAGACCTTCAGAAAAACTTCGTCTCCTACGGCAAACTCTATGTCTCTCCGTTTTAGATCGGCATATGACTTCTGCCTATCCGAGGCTTCCTTCAACCGAGCTTGGATCTTCTTCACCTTATCCTCAATTTCTGCAACCAGTTCCGGTCCTAACATCCGTCGCTCACCCAACTCTGTCCAGCAAGTAGGTGTGCGACACCTCCTACCATACAACGCTTCATATGGTGCCATCTTAATGCTCGCCTGATAACTATTGTTGTATGCGAACTCAGCTAATGGCAAAAATTCTTTCCAACTACCTCTGAAGTCCAGAACGCAGCCTCTTAACATGTCCTCTAAAATCTGAATAACGCTTTCCGATTGCCCGTCAGACTGTGGATGGAATGCTGTACTGAAATCCAACCGTGTACCCAAAGCCTGATATAGCGCTCTCCAAAACCTCGACGTAAATCTGGGGTCTCTGTCTGAGATGATCGACACTGGCACACCGTGCAATCTTACTATCTCAGTCACATACAACTTAGCTAACTTCTGAAGTGAGTAATCCACCCTTACCGGTATGAAGTGAGCCGACTTGGTCAGACGGTCCACAATCACCCAAACTGCGTCCTTCTTGCTGGGCGTGAGGGGTAGCCCACTGACGAAGTCCATAGTGATCCTCTCCCATTTCCACTGAGGAATCTTCACGGGTTGGAGTAACCCAGATGGCAACTGATGTTCAGCCTTTACTCGTTGACACGTAAGACACCTTCCCACGAATTCAGTTAACTCACGCTTCAGTCTCGGCCACCAGAACTGCTTCCGTAAATCTCCATACATCTTGCTACCTCCAGGATGCATAGCGTATGGGCTGCTATGTGCATCCTGAAGAATTCTTTGCCTCAATCCCATATCATTCGGCATACAAGGCCGCCCTTGAAAACACAACATACCATCACCAGTCAAGCTATACCCTTCCAAACTGCCATCTTGAACTTGCAACCTCCGCGCGTTTAAACTGTCATCCTCTAATTGCTTCTCCTTAATCTCTTCGATCCAAGTTGGCTTAACTTGCAGCTCTGCCAAAAGACTTCCATCGTCGTATAGACTGAGACGAGCAAACATCGCCCTTAAGTCTGTCACGACCTTTCGGCTCAACGCATCAGCCACCACGTTAGCCTTGCCTGGATGGTACTCAATCGAACAGTCGTAGTCCTTCAACAGTTCAATCCATCGGCGCTGTCTCAAATTTAAGTCCTTTTGCGTCAAAAGATACCTCAGACTTTTGTGATCCGTGTAAACTATCGATTTTTCCCCATATAAGTAATGCCTCCATATTTTCAAAGCGAAGACCACTGCCGCTAACTCCAAGTCATGAGTAGGATAGTTAACCTCATGCGGTCTTAGCTGACGGGATGCATAGGCCACTACCTTCCCTTCCTGCATCAACACACATCCCAAACCAGTATGGGACGCATCACAATAAACCGTGAACAACTTCCCTTCCTCAGGCTGTATCAAAACTGGAGCTTCCGTCAGAATCTTCCTTAGCTTATCAAAACTTTCTTGTTGTTTCTCTGACCAAACAAATGGGACTCCCTTTCTTAATAACTTAGTCAACGGCGCTGCGATTAAAGAGAATCCTTCCACAAATCTCCGATAGTATCCTGCTAGAACCCAGAAAACTTCGAATTTCCGCCACTGACCTAGGTGGTTTCCAATCCAACACCGCTTCAACCTTGCGAGGGTCCACTCTAATCCCTTCAGCTGACACCATGTGACCCAAGAAGGTCACCTCCCTAAGCCAAAATTCGCACTTACTGAATTTGGCATACAACTGCTCCTCCCTCAGTACTTGTAGAACTATGCGCAAATGTCTATCATGCTCCTCCTCCGTCTTTGAGTAAACCAATATGTCGTCTATAAACACCACGACAAATTGATCTAAGTATTGCTGAAACACCCTATTCATTAGGTCCATGAACGCTGCCGGCGCGTTGGTCAACCCAAACGGCATCACTAAGAACTCGTAATGCCCATACCGGGTACGAAATGCCGTCTTGTGCACATCAACCTCCTTCACCTTAAGTTGATGATAACCCGGCCTAAGATCTATCTTCGAGAACACCGATGCACCCTTCAGTTGATCAAACAGGTCATCAATCCGAGGCAACGGATACTTGTTTTTGATCGTTAACTTGTTTAGCTGACGGTAGTCGATACACATCCGCATTGACCCGTCTTTCTTCTTGACAAACAACACAGGTGCTCCCCACGGAGATATACTAGGTCGGATGAACCCTCTATCTAAGAGCTCCTGAATTTGAGCCTTCAGCTCCACCAACTCCTTTGGTGCCATTCGGTAGGGTGCTACAGACACAGGTGCCGTTCCGGGCAACAAGTCTATACCGAACTCAATTTCTCGATCTGGAGGCAGACCTGGGAGTTCTCCTGGGAATACATCAGCGAATTCCCGTACAGTTCGGACCTTCTCAACCGCTGACTCATTAGTCTCCAAGGCACAAATTCGAACCAACAGCGCCTCACACCCTTTTCTGATCATCTTCACGGCCTTCAAGGCGGACACTACATTAGATAGATAATCTCTTCTGTTACCTATCATGACCACTTCATCATCCTTAGCCGTCTTTAGAACCATGCGCTTAGTAGCGCAATCCAACCTTGCCTGATACTTAACCAGCCAGTCCATTCCAAGAATTAAATCGAACTCCCCAAACGGCAGTTCCATCAGATCAGCCACAAACACTACCCCTTGGAGTTCTAGGGGTATATCTCTATATAGCTTGTTCACTACCACCGAGTGTCCTAGAGGACTAATTACAGTCATCTCCCTAGAAGCGGTCTCGAAGTCTAAGTTCATAGTCTCTACCACACTACTAGCAATGTATGAATGCGTTGAACCCACATTAATTAATGCTACATAGGGAAGGCCAAAAATTTGGAACGTACCGGTGATGACGTCCGGTGCGTCACCCTCCTCGCGGCACCTCGCTGCATAGACCAAGCCAGGCTGCCTAGCTTCTGTGTCGCCTGCACCTCTGCCCTGAATTCTGCGACCTCGATTAGGACCATTGCCTCCTCTACCATTACCACGACCCCTCTGCGGTGGTCCCACATTCCTTGCTGGAGTACGGTTCTGACCCTTTGGCTGATTCCTTGCCATCTTCCGAGGACAATCCCTTACACGATGATCCAAAGATCCACATTCAAAGCAACCCCTCTCACCGGTCCAACACCCTCCCCAATGTGACTTCCCACAACGATTACACTGAGCCGGTCTCTGATTAGTAGCCATGGGCCTTCCAGCCTGATTCGGCCCACTCTGCCTGGCCCTTTTTTGCGTATTATTTCCCGATCCAGATGACCCAACACCTCTTTTCTGCTTGTTCCTATCATAGTTCTGTCTCACAGACTCCCTGACCTTTTCGGCTACCTTAGCCTTCTCTACCAGAACAGCAAACTCACGCACCTGCTGCGGAGCAATCAACAACCTTAAATCATCCGTAAGTCCGTCTTCAAAACGGACGCAACGATTATGCTCAGTTGACACAACTCCCCGAGCATAGCGGCTCAGCCTCAGGAATTCTGCCTCATACTCAGATACCGACTTATTTCCTTGTACTAATCCCAGAAAAGCTTTCCTCTAAGTATCAGTGTAGCTGGTGCCCACATACTTCTTCTGATAAGTAGCTTTGAAGTATTCCCAAGTAAGGTCATCTGCCGTAGCACCATCTCGAACCGTGAGCCACCACTGGTATGACTCATCTTTTAGAAGCGACACTGCTCCTTTCAGCTTCTCCTCATTTGTTAAATCGAGATCGTCCATGATCCTCTCTGTCGATTCTAACCAATATTCGGCCGTACTGGGTGCGACACCTGACGCACCCCGAAATACTTCAGCTCCATTGGATCGAAGCCGCTCAGATACAGACTTTCGAGCTCCTGTACCTCTACTGGTCCCGGCCATCATTTCTAGAATACGCAGCATAGCCTGCGATACCGACTCACCTCCCGTCTGAACCTGATGTCCGTCACCAAAAGTTGGTGGTGGTGGTGGAGGTGGTATCTCATTATCCGATCCTTGGCCTGACCTAACTGGTTCTGACACGGCCATCCGGCCTCTACCGAGTCCCCGACGACCGCGACCTCTAGAACTCATTTCTTATAGCGCAATCTGTCTTAAAAAGTTTTATGAGTTAGTCAATGTTCCACTGATTATTAGCAAAGAATTTTATGGGCAAAGTCAAGAAGTTGTTCTTTCGATCAATCAAGTTTCAAGTCTTCTATCGTCATTCGAAGATACGCATTCACTTATTCCATCACCCTTTTTGTCCAATTCCTAACCCGGGGGTATTTTCGTCATTTACCCTACAGGGGTATTTTGATAATAAAACGAAGTAAGTTTGTAAATCTTGACAAATCGAGGGAGACTTAAAAATTTGCAAAACTTGGGGTTCTTTTTGAGAAATTGTCTTCCCAAATTGGTAGTGTTGCAAAAACCTTAAAAATCAGGGTCATTTTGGTAATTTGTAAATTAGGGTCAATTTCGTAATTTTCCAAAATGACATTTTTGATATTTTGCAAATTAGGGATTTTGGGTATGGTAAAATAAGAAAATTTTGTTAAAATTTTGGGGTAGCTTAGTAGATTTTAAAACTAGGGGCATTTTTGTAATTTACCACTAAGGGTGTTTAAAATGTCCATAAATCAAGAGAATTTTGTAATATAAATCTCACAAGTTTGAGGGAAGTCTTTAAAACTAGAGTTTTTATAAAAATGCGGCTAACTCCCTTTCGGGTTTTAATAATAGGGTTTAGCCCATGAACAAGTCCTCACGGTTAGGGTGAACCGAAGCTACGCACCAGGTAGGACTCCCGCGAAGAGGAGGTGAGTCACTAGGACCGCTTAAATACCAAGCTCTTCCGGATCCAATCCTAGACATGCGTACAAGGGTTACCACACCCTAACTCGGTGACTTAGTCATAGGTTTGTTTATTAAGGCAATTAAAATCTTATGCGATTGTTTGGGGTAACTAGCCCTAGAGTTCACATACCTTTCATACTATCTACGTCCCATTTCTACCCCTTACAGATAATCATTCATACATAGATTAGAGGTACTTACGAGAGCGGATCGGTGCCGGAGACTCGACGCCATGTTGTTCAACCAAAACCATTTTCATAGAGGTTTTCAAAAGCCTATCTAGAAAAACATTTTTAGGCCCTAGGTCCTCACGGCCGAGTTTTGAACCTGGCTCTGATACCAAAATGTAACACCCCAAACCCGGCCCACAAGCTTTGACCGGATCTGGTATGTTACGGAGTAAAAAGGAGTTTGAAAGGTTTGGGACTAATAGTAGAAATTTAAAAATTTGTTAAGGGTATAAACGGTATTTGCTAAAACTCAAGTGGGTTGATTTGATAAATCCGATTGAGTTGAAAATCCTTTCTTTCTTTAAAACCATTTGATCATTTAAATTTTTAGAACATTAGAGTGATCGATAACTTAGAAAATTTCGTTACCCGATGGTAACAATTTTTTTGAAAACGCATACGAGTACTTATTTTGAAAACATTACTTTTAACCGATTTGCATAACAGTTCATAAGTTCATCAGTTATATAATAAAGTAAAAACAACTACCTAAACATCCAAAATAATAATAATAAGCGGCCAGATTACAACCCAATCGAATTATAGTGAATAATAAACTTAAAGCGGGGCAAGATAAAATTTGAAGTCCACAAAACAAACATGGCCGCCTCGAGTTCTCCCCGGCTCCGTCTCCGCGATCTACTCACCTGCAAGATGATATGGGAAGGGGTGAGTCACCAAGACTCAGTGTGTAAATCCCCAACCCGAAAATACCACTCATACACAAGATATTAGTATGACATGCAATTATGCAACCCAACCTAGTCATCCATGCTCCTTTTTCTACCCCGTGTGGTACCAAACCACTGGTGGTGCCAAACCACTGGTGACTTAAAGTCACGATATCCGTCAATACTTGTGGTGCCAAACCACTGGTGACCCGAAGTCACAATCAAATGATGGGGCCAACCCATCGTGTGATACCAAATCACTGGCGTCGATCCCGTATCTCAAATGTGGGGCCAACCCGCGGTGGAATTAATCCACAGGGACGAGACGCTATGAGGTGCCAAACCTCTGGTGACCGTAGTCACGAAATGTGGTACCAAACCACTGGTGTCCGTCGACACGATTATTACTCTCTCTCATCAATCCCACCATCATCATGCTCACATAACAAGTATCATGATCCCATATATCATACATTCGTATATAGCATAGCATTTAACAGCATATGATGGCATACACAACATATATCGTAGATCGAGTAATAGGGGGGCTTACCCGAAGACCAAGCTTATGCCCACAAGGCAAAATTACTACATGAGAGGTTATAATATCATCATAATAACAATTATTACTAATAAAATGTGTAAGAGCTTACACACTTATTTAATCGGAGGTCTAAAAAGAAATCCCGGATCTACGTGATATTATAAAAGTCCCGAACTTGTCCTCGTATTGTTCCTATATTCGGCCATTATAGGTTAGTGCCATAGACCATTCGGCCGACCCTAAAATAATACCAAGGGTTACCCACGAGCCCGAAACCTTACCTACACGACCTTTGAACACCAACCACCACACGATATGCAAATCCGCTTCACCCTCCTACCATCGGAAATCATTAATAGCCACATCAATAGCTTTCGTCTTCCAACTAAATGATTTACTAAAATAGATCCTCACCACCACTTACCTTAGGAGAATAATTCCCGAAAGCTTCCTTCAATCGGCTATGGCTTCCCTTGGCAAGTATTTCGGTCCTTAAACACCACAAGTCGGCACCACTTGGTGTTGGGGGGTTCGGCTACCCTTTGAGGAGGAGACAAGAACCGAAAATAACACTTTTCCTAAGGGGGATTCGGCCAAGAAGAACAAAAAGGAGGGGAAGATTTGAGGAGTTTTGGGGTAAGGTAGCTAGAGAGGGTTTGGCCAAGAACTCAGTGAAAACAAAAAGGAGAACAAGCCAAAGGAATTTCGGCACCTCCCTTGATACTAGGAACCGACCATGCACCAAACGCCACAAGGAAAAAAATCGGCCAAGCTTGCTAACACTTACATTGACCATGAAAGGCCTTAATGCATGCTTCATTCGGCCAAGGAGGATTTGAAAGAATGGCAAAACAAAAATGTAAAAGAAAGAGGAACACACAACAAAATAAAAATAAAATAAAAAAAATATCATAAATTTAGGCCATGCTTCTCTTTTTGCTAATCTCCATGGCCGGCCAATAACTCCCCCAAGGCATTCTTTATCCTTTGTTTTACTTGCCCAACACCATAAAAATAATGAAACCCCATTGTTAAATCATTCTCCCATCTCCATTGAAATATGCAAATTCATTGTTTATTAGCCTCTCATGCGCCAATATTGATAATAAATAATAAAAAAAATTTAACCCATCCATCCTATATAAAATAATAAAAAAAAAAAGAACAAGAAGGACATGCAGCCCTCCAGCTTATTTTTCACGCGTGCATGTGCATGCTGGCATCCCATCACGCTGGCCAAAGCAAAAGAAATAATGCTCCCAGGTGCGGCACACGAGTTTCGAACCCAGGACGTGAGGAAGAAACCCCCCACACCCCAGCCACTCGGCCAGCGCTCCTTTCATGACATAATCTGTCAAAACGTTCTTTTAACCTATGCTTCGTTGGTCCCTTATGTTTTAACATTAAAACAAAAGAAAATAAAAGCACTCGCGCGCCGAACAGGACTCGAACGCCCGACCTCAAGAGCTCCCTTAGCGCCCTAGCCACCTCTCCCACCTGGACTTTCATGTCCAAACATGCACACAAAAACCCTTTAAAGCCTCTTTGCCTTGCCCCCACTAACGCCAAAAATAAATCCTTCAAAAGCAGTTCCTACTGCGCGAACCTCCTCCCTCCAAACACTCCCCCACGCTGTTATGCCACTGAGCCAGTTTGACCTTCATGTCAAGATCGCGTCGCACATTTCTTTTAAACATTTCCTCACTTCCACGCCAGAAACAAAAACAAACTCCCTTGCGTCCCTGGTGGTTCGAACCCGAGACTTGCTGCACCATTAATCATCCTAGCGCCTCCACCACTCTACCAAATTATTTCTTGTGTCAAGGTTCGCACCAAAATAGAAATAAAGTTTCCTCAGGCAATCACTAAAATAAAAAGAATAAGATAAAATACAAACAACCCCAGTTGCTGGATGTTACAATAATAGTTTATTTTATTTAATTAATTATAATTTTAATCACTAATTTTCAAAATTAACCTTAATAACTCATTTAAATTTCAATGATGACAAATTCATGCTTATCCACTAACAAGCTTAATAGCTAATTACTATATAAGGACCTCCAATTTAAAAATCTATAGCTATTTAAAACCTTTTAGCTATTAGAACTCAACTTTTACACTTTACGTAATTTAGTCCTTTTTTATCAAATTAAGTATGTAAACGGTAAAATTTCTCAATGATTTTTTTATACGATATTTCTATCATATTGTAGTCCATAAAATAATAATATAAATTTTTCGACTTCAGATTTGTGGTCTCGAAACCACTGTTCTGATTTCACTAAAAATGGGCTGTTACAGGTACGATCAGAATGAAGTGTTCCAACTAATATGAATGGTACTAAAATAGAATTGATTAAATTAAGTTGGATAAATCATGTTTTAAGAGAAGGACATCGCATTGTAAATACCGTAGAATAAGCAACTTAAATAAGCTTAGGAGTTTACATTTTATGAATTCTATTTTATATGTATATTTTTTATAAAAGAAATTGATATTTTTTAGTTTTTAAATGATTCTGCGTAAACTATTCTCTATTTTTCGGCAAAAAAATTTTAAATAAATTTTCGAACTTATTTTAAGTGAAACAAACATAGCATAAATTATATTTGTTATAAATATTGTAGAAGGATTTTCCTTTGATAATCAAAATATGTTTTATTATAAGATAGTATTTTATATAGAGTTAATAATAACAAATATCTAATTAAAATTTAATTTGAAGTTAAGTATATTATATATATGCCGATTGAGTCTTAATTCGATTGATATCGGCATTGTTGCCAGTGTAGGAAGACATGGGTTTGAGTACGCTGAAGCAGATTATCCTTCTATTTAAGGGTGGGGAGGGGTTATGGGTAATTCTAAACATTGTATCAAAAAGAGCATATATGACAAGAACCTATAATAGGATTAATGTTAAAAAAAGTATATATATATATATATATATATATATATATATGAAAGGTAGGGGTGAAGGTATAATAAATTTAAAAGGTATAATAGCCAAACTGGTTCAAGGTGTTGTGAGGGTGTCACACCTGTGATGGCACCACTGAACATGACGGTGCTGACGGCTATGACAACGACATTCTAGTGGCCGGCGGATGGTCGGTGACAGCATTTCTTCGGTGGTTAAGTAGTGAAAAAATTACACTCCTATTAAAACTCTACCAGAGAATTTGATTTCAAATTAATTATTCAAAAAATGATATTATTTTAATAGATTTAATATTAATTTAATTTAGTACTTATCTTAATAGTATTTTATTAATTTAATATTAAAATAATTAAGTTTAATCATAATTAAACTATCTAAACTATCCTTATATAAAGAGAGTCTTGGGTCATTATTTTCCACACAATTAAATTCAAGAAAAAGTTGTAGAGAGAAGAAATCGTTTTAGAACATTTTTAGAGATATTTTTCTTATTTATAACTTAACCCCAAAATTTAGAGAATTTATGAAATTACCACATTGATAATTTTTTGGAAAATTTTATGATTCGAAGTGAGTCCAAACTCGACAAACATGAGCTTGAGGAAAGTGGAGAAGACTACTCGATCAAAGCGTTCATCCTAGACGAATCGAAAAGGTATAATTTTGATTAAGTGTTCTAATAGAAGCTACTAACTTACGGTTTCTTTCAATTTAACCCCTAATTGTTCCAAATTTTCGAGTTTCAAGAGAAACCAGGTGTGACATAAAATATGTTATTGATTCCTATACTTTGATCAAAATTGAGATTTAGTCTAGATAACTAAAAAATTAAAAATTAAGTATTTTACTTTTTTGATTTAAAAATATTAATCTAGTCAATAAAATTGGAAATTGTCAAAATTTGTTAACGTGACATATGATTAATAAACATGCTAAATTGATAAATTTTGACAGAAACTATCGACGACATTAATGATTGGACAAGTATTTTTAAATTGAAAAAGTAAGATGATTGAATTTTTAACTTTTAATGCACACAGGGACCGAATCTCAAAATTTATACAAGTACAGGGACTAACCTTAGAAATATATTTCCAATTAAAAGAGATATTGGTCCGTGCGGTGGGACACAATGTTTCACGCGTAACCTATCAAATCAAGTCACAGTAATAAAATTCCAAACCCTATCCTCTCTTCCTCTTTATATTATTATTGTCCACCATAATAATAAAGGAATAATAAATAATTTTTTTATTTACTATATAAATATAGAAGTAATAATTGGGATACATGGCTTCGGTTCCGTCCTTCTCTCCGACTTTTTCCCAATCCCAAAATCTCCAAACCCTAACCCTATCGAATCATTAATTTCTCATGAAATTTACTCTCCTTTTTTGCTTCTCTCTCTCCCTTTTAGATTCTCCTCTCCTCAAACCCTAGCTCCTATTTCCCCCCTTCTTTCGATTGGTATAGCGCCCGCGAAAAGCAACTTCCGCTATTCTTTTTTTTCCCACCATGGAAGGCTCTGTGGTGGAGGATCTCGGGGCGCCGGACTCGTGGGAGGTGGCCGATTTAGACGCTACAATGAGCCGCTTGATGCTCTCTTCTAACAAGGAATCCAAACCGGAATTTCCCGATGCTACTTCTTCAGCTTCTGCTTCTGGTTCTCCGGACGAGAAGGTGGTTTCGGAGGATGCCATTAACGAGGTTGATCAGTTTCTCCGCGAGGCAATTCAAAACCCCCGCGAGCGCCTTTCCAGTAAGACTTTTTTTTTTTTTCGGTTTGCAGAAAATTCATTAGGTTTCTTGGATTTAGGGATTTCTGTTTGGAACAAGAATGGTAGATAATAGGATTATTGGACATTCGAGCCGTTTGTTAACCCTTTTTTTTACCTTACTTTTGTTGTTTTCTATCCCTATGTCTAACCAGTGTGTTTGTTCACTGGACCTTATCCCAGTTGCTTCTGAGCACCTTTGATTGAAAAACAAAATTGGGTATTGAATTCTTCTTGGAACTAATCATGTCGTTGGTGCATGCTTATGCGGTATTTAATAATTAATATCCTAAATTGCAACATTCTAATCAGGCTTTATTTGTAATGTTCGATTACAAATGAGTACTTAACTTTGAATTTGTACATTTGATATGCTAAGGTTGTTAAATTGTAATAGTGAATTTGATATGCTAACATGGTTGGTGACCCTTGCATAACTCATTATGTTCCAATGACTAGAATGAAGCTCTTGAACTTAGTCAGGTTTTGCTGAGAGCTTTTATCAGATATGATGAAGGGTCTCTTAGAAGATTCATAGCATTTTATAGTAGCACAAATAAATTGTCTGCCTTTCAAAATTTGGCTATTTAAGAATGCATTTGGAGGGGTAATAAAGAATGCGCACAAGTTGAAAGTGGATCATATTTGAAATTGGATCATCAAAAAAGAAAATTAGGATGCAAAGCTAGTTCACTATTATGATGCGAAAAAAGATGAATATGGAAGGTTTCTAACGCATTGCTGGAATAAGAGTCAAAAGTCTACGAGAGTTCCATGACTTCTGGGCTTTGTTATGCAGTTGTTTCTTTTTTTTATCTGGAATTTGTTTTAATTAATTAAAACTGAGAGTTGGAAGTGATGAACATCATCTTGAAATCAAGGCTTTATAGATTATTTGCTAAATATTCCTTCTTTATAGTTGAGGGGAAATTATTTTAGTTCTTTTCCCACTTTTGTTCAAAAATACACAGCTTTTGCTTCAGTTGGTAAGGCCAGTTTGATCATATACCTTCTCTGGAAGAAAAAGCCAATTTTTTTTTTTTTTTGAAAGACTAGATTCTTGCTGATAAATCTAACTCCATTAAATACTTCTCTTGGGATTCGGTAAATCTGAATTGCCAGAAAGGGTAAAAATTGTAAAATTAATAACTAAAATCTGCTAAAAATTGTCTTATTACTGCAGCCTTCAATGATTTCTTTTGAGCTGCCTGGTACTATTTGTTTCAAAAGTACATTTTCATGAGCAAGGATTCTGGAAAATCATCCTTTAAAAGCTCCTCTTGCTGAAGACTTCTGCAAGTTTTATCTTTTTAACTTCTGCAAGTTTTATCTTTTTAACTTCCGTATAGGTACTTTTAGGTTGGCTAACAAGAGAGATATATTAGGGCTGCATGATGTGAGAAAGTGTCTGAAGTCTTCTTTTTGGGGAAAGAAAAGAGTCTAAAGTTTGAATATGATTGATTGGGGATGATAACCAGTATAGTGACTTTTAAGTAAGAATGACTCCTTTACTAGGTAGTTAATATCACAGTGAGAGTTGATACTTTAGTTATTCATTCCTTGATAAACTTTAAGTTCTTCAAGGAATCTGCTACATGCCTTCTTGCAAAGGAAGCTTTTTGGTTTCTTTTATGTGCTTTTTCTAGCATTAAAAAGTATGCCCTTTTGATTTTAATATTCACTTGTGAACTTGATTATTATCATTTTTTGATTCATTCTTTTAAGAGGAAACTATAGTCTTTCTTTATAGCTGTGGCTTTCATTCTTTTTATTTTAAAGCATCATATTCTGGCACTTAATCTTTTGACTGCTATAGTATCTTTGAAGAATGAGTGCGCTGTCTGTTTCAATATTTGAGCAAGAGTGCTTTTCTCTACTTGTGAACTGAGAATTCTTAATTTCTTTTGTTCAGTCCTGAGGATGGAACAAGATGTTGAAAAATTTATCCGTGATCCTAATCAGCAGCAATTTGAGTTCCAGCAGCTGCCTACATCATATTTAAGGTTGGCTGCCCATCGTATCGCACAGCATTATTCATTGCAGTCGATGGTTTTATTAGACAATAATTTACCCGATGGTTCTGGTTCTAGAATCATTGTCTGCAAGACTTCTGAATGTAGGCTTCCTCGTATACGACTGGCTGACATCCCTGTAAATTTACCATCAGAAGACCCTGGTGTTGTTAAGGTGGCAATTAAACAGAGGCCACAGAAAAGGTCTCAGCTTGTAAGCAATTCAAATTCAAATTCTATGAAGTCAAACAGCTCCAAAAGTGTGGAAGAAAGAAAAGAGGAGTATAACCGAGCTCGAGCAAGAATATTTAACTCTAATAGTTCTAGCAGTGGTTCTGGTGGAAAACCACCAAATGAACCAAGGTTGCAGGATGTTAACTACTATGGTTCCTCGGGGATGCCAAATATGGAAGAGAAATCTGTTTCAGTGGTTTCTGATGTAAATTCTGGTAGTGGTTTGATTGAATACTCTTCAAGTAGTAGTAGGTCGGCTAGAAGTAGGACAGAGAAGGAGCCAATTGGTAGGAGCAAACCACATAATAGGGTGGCCATCTTTCGGGATCGCGAGACTGACCGCAAGGACCCTGATTATGACAGGAACTATGATAGGTATATCTCTCTGTTTAAGTATTTTGTTTCCTGCAGGGTATTATATTTTCTGATTTATTGCATTGGTTTCAAACTTAGCAGGATTTATTGAAGTTAATATTGAAAGTTATATTGTAACTTGAGAGGGAGTTTTGCTCTCATAGAACAAGGCTTTAGAACAATTTCTCTTTACTTTTGAATTATGAGTGAATGAGTCTTGATTGATGAGTCCCCATTTATATCTTTTGTTCTGTCTGATCTAATGTTGTTATTGCCAATCTTTATTCTTTAAATATCTTCTTTTTACCCTCTATCCTTTTATAAATTCTCTTTATATGTTCCATTTCAAAACATTAGCATCCTTATATTTTTCTGATACCATTTTATTTATGAATTGCAAGTTTGATAGAGCTACTGATAATTTAGGACCCTTAATTAGTTTTCTAACAATAAAGAGATCTGCGGTTTTTGTTTTCTGTTGTCTTGCATGGTAGGAATATTTTGTTCAATCTCAAATTGAGGGAGGAAAAGTGAGATTTGGATAAAAATCTTAACGATATCAAATATATATTTAAATTCACATGCTGCTAAGATCAATGCTGGATTGACCCATTTCATTTGTTTTTCCTTTCTATTTCTTGTTGTATATGCTACTTAGGTATTGCAAAGCCCTTTTTTCCTTCATGAGACAATTTTA
Organism: Gossypium australe; assembly: GCA_005393395.2. NCBI lineage: Eukaryota > Viridiplantae > Streptophyta > Magnoliopsida > Malvales > Malvaceae > Gossypium > Gossypium australe. Next base: position 130,712,681 of record CM016623.1, read on the forward strand.
TGTAGTGATTGTTTTTCTTCAGGTACATGCAAAGATTTGATCCTGGGTTTGGGTTCAATAGTGGTCCATACACAATGCAACCTATGTACACCCCTGCAATTAACTATAACACCGAATTTCCACAACTTGGATCCACTCATCGGCCTCAAATAGCTACTGAACACCAACCTCGGCCTCTCCCACAACATATACCTGGGCCCTGGGTGGCTCCACCAACCGCTACAGGAATCAGTTATGGTCATCCTGAAACAATGATGCCTCCTTTTAATCCAAATCATGTTGGAGCACGCTCCACATCTGCCATATATCTGCATTCTTCTCAGTATCCTCTTCAGCGTCCTGGAATGCCTTTTATCCACCCTCATGAGCATGTTCACCAGCCTTTTTCGCAGGTATAGCAACTTCACAACTCTTATTACCAATGTCGGTAAATACACCCCTTTGGTTCGTTCTGATGCATATTTTTAGTCGCTATTTGTTAGTTAACCCTTCATTTTAAGGGGTTCAAGCGACATTCAGTTTTGCATCATCACTTGCAGCATATGCAGTGAACAACATTGTTTCATCCACTATTTTTAATTTGGATCTTGAAAGTTGAATAACTTAGGATAGGCAATAGGTCAGTCTATGTAGAATTTACAATCATGGTTAAGTATGATTATTAGCTGTTCTCCCACCTAGAGACCCCTTCTCTTTGCCATTTCTCTTCCTCATTTTCATTCTGTCTTCTATATCTTAATTGCACATTTATTGATTACTCAAGAGATATAAGGTAGACCAATTAAAGGAAACGGTAAAGTCTATCATAAGCCAGATGCTTTCCTCTAAAATTATGTCTAGAGGAATTGGCGTTATGTATTTGAGGGTGTATCAGATTTTATGGGGTAATTGGATCTATCCCTAGGTTTCTTTTGCTACTCTGGCTCGAAGATGCCACAAATCCCTGCATATAACAATCAGTTTTGGAGACAGCAAGAGCACCATTGAAAAAGCAGTGAAGATTAGAAGCACATGAAAGAGAAGGGGAATGAGTAAGACTTGTTTTCGGTTAAAAACAGAATTTACACACTAGTGAAATGAAATAGTTGTCCCGACTTTAAATTGTTAACTTTTTAAAATGTAAATATGCAGTATAGGTTTTTACAGAGAATATAGTTGTAGTTAGATGCACAAAAATTAAGTTGTAATTCTCAAACTAGAGGGGCTTGTATATATTTGGGTGGACTGATTTCTTGCATTATGTCTTGGAAAAAGGTGGGCGGGAGGGATAGGAAGGGATAAAAATTGAAAACAAAGTTTGTCTCAATAGTTTGCAGTTCTGATTTTGGTATTTGAATCATTGAATTGTACAGCCTCATCAACATCAGCCTGATGCTAGTTTTGGATTAGCCCGGCCCCAGTGAGGGGCTTGGGCCATGCCTGCACCCTGCCAGTGAAACAATGATTTGAAATGTGATGAAGTAATGCAGTCTCGAGTTATGTAAACTGGCAGGAGTGCAGGCATAGAGGACCGGGGTGAACTGGACCATAATAATGAAGGATACATGGATCGATCCACTCCCCCGCAGTCGGTTTATGTTGGAGCTTCTATAACTTTGGTGAAGGTTGGAGTGTTGGAGAAGCTCATTTGGTTTGGGCATATTCACTGCCGTTGATGATGATGATGAAAAAAAATACAGGAGCTAAGAATGTAATCAGTCATCAATGATGAAGGTATTTCTCACCATACTCCAAAGCAAACATGATACTAGGCACAGAATTTATTTTCTTTTGTAGGTTATTGATCCATATATAAAAGTACGTTTTTACCTTACAGCTATACGAGGAGCCAAAGAGAAATGGGAAGATCTTGTTTCGGAGTCGACAAATTGCTTATGTCCTATTGCCTATGGGTAAAAGCGTTTTGCCGTGAAATAATATGCCTCTACTGGAATAATAAAGTGGACCACATTATGTACCATATTACTATTTGACCCAGGTGTATTTTGAACCTTTTGATTACTATCTCAGCTAGTCTATTGATTTACTTGCATACACACTTTTGTTTTCTGGATATTTAGCTGCACAAGCAATGACTGGCTTCTTGTGTATGACAGAATGCTATATGTTGCTCTCTTTGAGAGCACAATTTGGCAGCAGCTTGTGAAATGGCTTTCTGGCTTTTGATTTAATATCATCAACTGTGCCCATTAAATATTCTACAGCTTAAATACGCTTTGCAACTTTGGACGATAAGTATAAAATTTTGAAGTTAAATTCCTTTGTTTAGATTTTTTAGTAGAAAATAGATCTCAAAATTACCTATGTATATGCTATTTGTTCTTTTACCGCCAACAATGGATGGAGCAGTGGGTCAATATTCCCTATTAATAACGGAAAAGAAAAACTAATGAAAAAGTTGTCTAGTTTCACGCTAATATAACTTCAATTTCACCAGTTCTCTTTTATTTGTCCTACCAACTCTTTGTAGTTGTAATTGAACATGGATGAGGTTTTCTTTAAAAAGAAATTTGTTTGGTTTATAGCATGGAGTAGGTTTTGCTGGGGAAAACATGGTTTGTCTCTTAAACTTGTCTAAACGTATGTAATTGGTATTTAAATTATTTTTTTCTAGTTGGTACTTGAACTTGTATTTCATCATCAGGTTGGTTACTTTAGTATTAACATTGTTAGTTTGTGTTGATGTGGTATTGCTTATGGTGACATATAGTAACTTCCTAGAATGTTATGTGGCATATATTAATTTTAAAAAATAAACAACATTTTAAAGATATAGTCTTTTTAGAAAAGTTCAAGTACCAATTGATATTTTTTGGATCAGTTTAGAGGGCAAATTGCATATTAAGTTTTAAAAAAATTGATATTGTTAACAAATATGTGAAAATACAAAATCAAGTACCAATTAGGTAAAAAAAAAAATTTAAATACCAAGTAAATATTTTTGGACAAATTCACATATTAACCCTTTTTCTTAGTCCATTATTGGAAGAAAGTAGATGTGTTCTTGGGTACTTTCCTAATGTTTTTAAACCCCTTAATTGCTAGAAAAGGCAAGTGTCTGTCTACATTGCAAGTATATTTTGTGAAGAAAGGGAAAGGGTGTTGGGCAAGGTTGAGGGACTTTGGCATGCCATTGCCCCTTTCTTAAGCGAATTAAGGAAGGTTCATCCACGTTGGAGAAGGACCTAACCTTTCAAGATCCCTTTTTTCCATATTTCCCAATAAATTTATGGTCCCCATTACTGTTTTAATCCTAATGACAAAACAAAGAAAAAAGTCTTATAGGATCTTATTTTGACAAAGGAACCGTTTTGTTTTGAAACTGTTCCCTTTATTGGTCCTTGGGAAATCTTTGTTTTGTAGTAGTAGTGTAACATGGACCAGGTTTAGAAGATGGACCGGGAATTTTAATAATACGAGAAAAGAGTTTATTTATTATATATGAATTATAATAGTTAAACAGTACAAATTATAAAAGTCCTCTAATTTTACAAAAAGAAATTATTTTAACCTTTCATTTAATATTTTATTTTTTTTAGCCTTTAAATTTGTTTGTCAAATTACCTCAAAATAGATAGAAAAATTAATATTTATTAATTTTGTTGACATGACAGCTATATTAGCAATTAATTAATTTTAAAAAAATTATTTTTTATAATTTTTATATTTCTAAAAATAATTTTAGTAGCTTATAAATTTTCAAGGTAAACTGCCTAAATACTCACCAAACTATAAAAAAAGTTCATTTTAGGCACCCAAAAATCTGACGTGAATTTCTAAAAAGTTTAAATCTAATATTTAAATTTCCATGTCAGCTTTAGTTTTTAAACCAAAACCAAACAAAATTTAAACACGTAGCTTCGGGGTTTTTTCTTCATCACCATCCTTCTTCAGTTGAAACCACCACCATCGGCATCTTCTTTCCCAACATCAGCCTCCAAGATCTCTCTGAAAATTATGCTTCTCCAATCGTTTCTCTGCCGTCAACCGCCATCTTCACCGCTCGAATCTTCTTCAACTTCCTCTCTTTCTGCTTCTCCAGCAATGGCTGGCTTCATCTCCTATAAATCCTCCAAGTGTTGCGGCTTTGAAAACTGTCAAGTCACTCTCGCTAGCGATTGGGAATGCTCTGTTTTCTCTTACTGTTCATCATTACGACCCAAATCCCTCCTAGTAATTCGGTCGAACAGCTTCAAGACCAACCCACCAATACCATGTTCTGGACTCTATAATCCTTTTCAGCTTCTCTCTCTCTCTCTCTCTCTATTCCTATCATTTCACTTCATTTTTCGTTTATTCTTTTTTTCTCTTTTTTCTTTGGTGGGGATGTTTTAGAGCTTTCTCATGAACCTTCCTCGGACTCTGAACTTGTTAAGCATCTCAAGGGCATTATTAAGGTTAGTTAAAACAGTCTGTCTGAAGTAGTATATTCAATTCAATGCAATGAAACCACTAAGATTATCATTAGGACAATCGTTAACGAAAACCCACGAGCTTATACTCTTAACCTCTCCTTTTAGTACTTGAAACTGTGCCTTCTATGCTATGAAACAACTGGAGTCTCATATTATTGTAAGAAAAAAGGGGGGATTTTTTGGGGGAAAAGAGCAATGCTACTGCTATTGGAGTCTCATATTGGGATGAATACTCAGCAATTAAAAATCTCCAAACATCATAAGCAAAATACATATAGGATGAGTACCAAAATTTAGAAAATAGGCATTGCTAACTGAGAGGTTTAAAGGAAACAAACATAATCCATAAAGTTTTAATTCTAAAGAAATCCCCTCAATAGAAGAACCCAAGTACTTTTCCACCTACATTCTTTCTTCTGGCTTCTTCATGGTCCATTATTCCAGCCGATGTTGTCAGCACTATGTACCCAAACTGCAAATTCATTATACAACTCAGCAGAATAGGGTAAGACAATCTTATGAAAGCATAAAATTATGAAGTTTAGTTTCTCGGCTAACCTGTCTTGATGGAAGCAGCCTGGCAGTCCAACCCTCAATCTCCTTCACTCCTACGTCAAAGCGAGGACTGATCACCCCGCACTTGTTCAGCCTTCCGTTCAGTTCAACTACAATTTTACCAGATCTGTGATCATCAACGTACTCAAACTCTCCAATGTAACCTGCAATCCCAATGTTAGCATATCGATGGAACAAATATAAGGGTAGAGATTAGATTGAATGTTGAAACAAACCGTGCTTCTGCATGACCAAAAGGAACTTGATGATCACTTTTGAGGATGGCCTGATCATGACCTGCCGTTTTCCCCTCTTTTCTGCATTGTACATGCTCTTCAGTGCATCATTCAAAACGCTGACCCTCACCATCCTTCTAAATACAAGCTGCAGCTAATTTTGCATCAAATTAAGCAATTATTTATAGTTTCTTTTAGTCTTTAGAAACTCAGTAAAACAACTTGAACATATCATTCTTCTAAACATCATTTTCCTATAATAACAACAGTATTTCCAGTGATCCAATATCTTATTCAAATGGAGAACCAACAAACCATCTTCTAATCCGAACTTACACAGTGATAGAGGCAAGTGGAGGAAAATGGGCAACAACCCTAAACCAAAACGACCCAACTCGAAATGATTTGACTAAGTAAACAGAAATGACCCTATCCTGAAGTGAACAGAACCCACATTGACCTCACGGACCCAAAATCCCGAGAATCTTAAAACCCGAAACTACCTAAACCTAAAATGATCCACCCAAAATAAACCGAGAATTTTAAAACCCGACCCAAAACCAACCCGAGTCGCATTGAAAGTTTGACGGGTCTAGTTTCAACCAATAAACCCAGCTTCTAATGTAAGCTTACGTAGTATTAGAAACCAGCAAAGTAAAATAGGTTAATGGCACCAAAAACTTTGTACCAGACGAAACAATAGATTCTTAATTTGCCCAGAGAACCCAAAATCCTTTCAGTTCCATATTATGTAAAAGGATTGAAACATTAATGACGTAAAAGAAACGAAGATAAGTGAGGTCTAAACCCTAATCGAATAGGTAAAATAGATCTTGCTATCTATATTCCATGACAGAACTGATACTCAAGAGGATAAAAGAACAGCCCCAAGATCTTAAATCATGGAAAGAAAAGAGTGTGAAAGTGTCGCTTACCTGAAACCAAAATCCGGCGGCCGCGTTTGGGTTAGTTTGAAAGAGTGCCCAATGAAAATGGCAGAGAGCTCGGCTGAGTGCTAGGTTTTCGGCTTTAAATTTAATTTTCAGTTTTATGGGCTTGGGATTTATGTCGGCCTTTGATATATAAAGGCCCAAAATATAGCTCTAAATTCTACTGTTTTTGTGTGTATATATAATTTTGATTTAATTTAATCTTTTAAGATTATTAATAATATTAATGATATTGATATGAAAATAAATGTACTAACTAATATTGAATTCGAGGAAGACTTAAACATAAATACGACTTAATTTAACAATTTTTTTTAAATTTTTAAATTTTAAAATGAAAATATTTATAAAATCATAAAAATTTGAACCTATGGGTATAATTTAAACCTATTTAACATTAATAAATATTCAAATTAATTTAATAATTAAAATATATAAAGGTATAATTCATTTGTAAACTTGGCCACCAAGAAATCCAGAAGGACGTCATGATATGAAGTCAATCAAACCTAAATTAAAATCAATATTATATTTTAAGAAATTAAGAATAACTTAGCTCAAACCCCAAAGAGTATGATCATACCAGAGGGCTCAAAATTTCCTGTAATTCCTCACCTTTTTCAGATCTGGGCGAAAATTTTCTTTTTTTGGGTATGATATCAAGTTATAATAATACACAATGTACATTCCAATTCAATTAAAAAAAGCTTTACATTATTACACTACTCTTGTCCTCCCGATGATGCCAAAATCAACTATTAGCTGATTACGGGCGCCTCATCCACAAAAAATTCACCAACTGCACCTTCTGAGGATTCACCAATGCTAGCGGCTTCAGCAATCCTAAGTGCCATCACGGCTTTGTATGTGGCCATATCCGCATTTTGAAGTAGCATCTGTGCCTGTTGGCGTTTCAGGATGGCCGATTCGACCGCTCTGGTTGCTGCAGCTCTAGCTTCTTCGACTCTAACCATCACAATCTCTTCTTCCACTGCATCATGTTGGGCTGCCATGGCTGCACATATCACAAAACATGAAACAAGGTTCTATTAACACACAATATGAAAAACCATTCACTCGTTAAAATCAGAACAGAGCCTGTATAGTTGAGCATGACTGCTATGGTCAGAGAATATAATGTACCTTGCAACAAACTCGGTTGCTTGCCTCTCCCATGGCTAGCTTGACGCTTAAATGACCTCCTTTTACGTAGAAAAGGCTGTGGAACTACGGAAGCCTTCTTGACCTGATGACCCTGTTACAATCCATCATTCATTTTGATCATATATCTACCAAAACACCAGAAAGAAGAGGTAGGAGACTGAACAGTAATGACGGAAGGGATGCATATTTCGAATTTCAAGATATGCCAGGGAACAAAAAGGTATATAGCATGATAAGTTGATGACAATACTTCGTTTCCAATCACTAAAACGATATCTTCCCATTGCAGCAGAAAAGAAATTCCAAATTCTCAACAAATAGAAAACAGAATATGAAACAAAGTTCAGAGAAAGAATATTTGGGTGCTCTGTATTAATCCTATCTGCAATATGGTTGATTCACAATCTGTTACTTTTTCCCTCTAAATTGTGTCAATATAGCATCGCATCATTGCATGCAACTGTTATAGCAAAAGATCATTTGACCTATAAGATACAATTCTATGAACTCATTGCATGACAAATTGTGGGAATCAGAACAAGAAATAGGACAATAAACCCTTTCAACAGAAGTGCATTTTTCCATGCTAAACTTCCCCGAAAATTTCAACAGACAAATACACATACTAGGGACACAAGCTAGAATTTTCTTTATTTACAAAATGACAGTATAGTACAATGATGATATAATACATCGAAGGACAGTTCAGTTTCCCAAATGAATCTACAATTATATTTATGTCCATAGAAAAATTCTCCATAAAGATTACCTGGAAGACTCTAAGCAATGGTGACCGTCTTTGCTCCTTTTTTTTCAACCAGTAAGCATGAACAGCTTCCACCACTCCTTTAATACCCAGATCAACACACAAATGAGCAGCAGCAGCAGATATATCATTTGAGTGATCATCTGGACTACAAAAATAGGCCTTCTCAAAGGCATCAATCATCAACTCGAAACAATCCTCCGATAGATGCTGGAGATGCCCATTTCCACTAAAAAACTCATAATTGAACTTCTTTAACCACTCCTCATCTTCTAAATCCATGTCATAGTTTGCAATCCTCTTTGCCAAGGCTCTTGATACCTCGTCACCATCAATAGAGATATATGAATCCGGTCTTCGAAACTGCACACTGGGTTTACCTGCATACCCTGAAACTTCACGAACACCAGGCACAGGGATCACCCTACAAGCTGAAGCAGGCACATTGCGCTCACAACATTCCTTGTAAAGTTCCTTGAAAACGACCCAGTCTTGACGGTTCGGGAACTCGAGCTTCCAGTTATCATCCCCAGGCCAAATTACAGCACGAGTGAAACGGTTGACTGAGCTTGGCCTCATAAATTTATCTGCCTTGAGAGAATACTTGTTTGACCTTTTTGTTTTAATTACAAGAAGCCATTCTTTTGATGGAGAGAGCTCTAAAGACACAACTGCTCCTTCTTCCCTGTAACAGCTATCTGGTTTGATGATCAATACATTGGCAGAGCATTGCGATAAATCCGATTCTACCTTGGGCATTAAATCTGATACGGAAGAGCTAATGTCGCTTAAGCTCGACGCTGAACCGTTGCGGGTTGAACTCCTAAGCTTGTTTTTCGAAACTACTAAGGAAAAAGGAATCCCATTTCTCCTACTAGTAATCAAATCAGACATGAGAGCTCCATTAGAGAAAGTGTTTCTAGCCCTCATTCTCCTAAGCGAACTCCTCCTCTTCTGAATACTGCTTCGAACTGACTTCGAAGCTTTAAAACATGGACTCGAAACAATTTTGCAGCTGACTTTATCGATTTCAAGTGCAGTGGACTTGATTGTAGTCTTTGACTCTGAATTTTCAGAAAGAAGGCACTTTTGGACCCCATTTCTCTTCCTTTTTCTAGTATAAACAATCCCAAACATCTTATCCACAGTGATGCCATTGTTTAGAGCTTCAGCTTTCATTTTCTTGGCCCGTTTCTTTGGAGTCTCTTCGTGGCCTAATCTTTTAGGCTTCCCATTTACCTCGGCGGCAGAGGATTTATTTACTTCATTCTTTGGGTTTTTTTTCACCGAGTTGTTGAATTCAACGCCATCGTTACTGCGCCTCTTGGGCTTCACTTCGCCGGAATCAGGCCGGAGTTGCCGCCCGGAACGAAGAACCCGGGCCTCCGAGCTCTTCATCCTGCAAACCCTTGTGGTCCGTTTCATCCCCACCGAAGGCATCGCCGTCCAGTGCTGCTGCTTCTGCTTGAAACCGAACTCCTCGGACGATCTTTTCCTAAACCAACTCCACGTGTTGACTCAGTAACCGACTCGACTCAGACGAGTCCCGAAAAAAGACAAAAAACCAACCCCGAAAAGCCCCCACTCCACCAACCACCTCGTGAAACCCAACAGAACGTTAACACATATTCAGCCAACAGATGCCACTCCATTTACGAAACGGACCCATACCCATAACTCAACTAGTTCACACACAAAAAAAGGAAAAAAGAAAACAAATCTACAACTCGGAGAAACTCAGATCGTTTTGACTCAGCCACAAGGAAAAAAAACCTTTCGTTTTTCTTACGAAAGAAGGAAACTAGTAAAAGATAACTACAACAGAGTAGTGAGTGATTAACAATACCATACTAACAGAGATCGTTCAACTCCAGATAAAAATTTAAAAAAAAAACCCATAAATTAAACAAAAGAAAAAAACCAAAGATCTCTGAAGAGAAAAAGGAAAAAACTTAAAAAAAAAAGTCTCTCTCACTAGAAATTGAAGAGAGAGAAAGAGGGAAGAGAGATTTATGGAGTTTCACGTAAATCTCGTCTTTTTTTTTTAGAAGAGAGAGATGGAGGCTGCTAGGGTTTATGATGAAATGATAAAAAAAACCACTGAAGAGGGAAAATCTAGAGTGTCCAAAGGGGGAAAAAAGATAATTTGGAAATGGAAATTAATTTGCCGAGTGATGGGAACCCTTGATATTATGAAATGGGCAGTTGAGATTATTGGGTGGATTCAATGACTGGGCCGTTTTTAGCCCTCCACTTTTATCTTTTTCTTTATTTTTTATCGACTGGTATTAAAGGGATATTTCGCTTCGGGTTGAGTGATGTGAAACGACTAAAACAGCCTTGGGTGTGATAGGATACGGAAGGGTTCTCGCACAGCAGCAAGTTGAGGGCAAAACGGGAAGTTAATAATAATATGGGAATGTTGCAGAAAAAAACTGAATTCCAACATCTGCCGTTGATTTAGCACTAGAACTGAAAAGCCTCATAAAGTGTATGACCAGAAGTAGATATGTTTAGTATTTGTTGATTAAGCTTAAATCGATTGCGTCAAAGTATATATATATTTTATAATATTTATATCTTAAAATTTATAATTTTATCATATATCCAATGTCTTAATTTATTTATTATTTCTTTACAGTTGAATTAGATAAAATATTAAATAATAATAAATAAAAAAATATCAAAAAGAAATTATGGACAATGTAGGTCGTTTTCCTGAATTGTTGTCTGATAATAGTATGTATCAAGTTTTGAAGACCATTCAATTCCATTACCGTCTACAGACAAACAAAATATCAAGTGGAATTTTCAGCCAATAATTCTTTAAAATCCGCAATCTATTTCACCCTGATACGGGTTTGTTTGTTAAAAAGTAGGGAAATATCATAAGAAAGTCATCTTCCATTTTTAGTACCAACACAGGAAGTAAATCACAATCATCCAAGAATTCTACAGTTCATAGGATATAGTTTGAAATGTTATAAGCACACCAATCAATCAATCAATCAAAAAGGGCTTAAGACATTTTAAGCCGTGGCCGGCTTTGTCTCCGCTTCTGCCGCAGCTTCTCCTTCCCAGAAGGCAGTCTTCTTTCCAGTCTTTGACACAGTTTGCAGAACCGCATCGGGTTGGACGTTGCCCTTCACGGTCACTTTCTGCTCCTTCAAATCCACTTCATATGATTCCACACCTGAATATGAATATTAGTCATTATCATGATTCTAATTCTTCAGCCAATATACATGTAACTATGCATGTCTAGTTTGAGAACAGAATTTCCCACCTGAATGCAAGAAAGAAGCTAATCCTTCACAAATCTACTAAATAAACAGGGGTATAAATATTATAGTTTTCTACTATAAAAAGGGTCGATCCGTACACTTGGGGGATCAGTCTCTAGCTTCAATTCTTAGGAATCGGTCCCTATAAGTACATAAGAGATCAGTTCTTTTCTGTTTTGCTTCAAGACAGATTGGTACGATCAATCTTTCGGAAAATGCAACGCTTTTCAAAAGTACAAGGCATTTTCGAAAAAATGGGTAAAATATTTTGGGACCAAACTATTATTTGTGATGAAGAATGCAAGAAAACAAATTCAAAAGTCAATTTCCTGCAAAACAATCGATCTTAAATTAACCGGCTTCTCTAGTCCGACATAACATGCTTGCCTAGGAAGAAATTCTCAGGGAGACTGGTGGAAAACCATGTTGAAATTGATTTCACATTATGATCAGCAGAAACGAACAAGACGTTAAACAAAAGCACGATCTACAACACACCTTGCATTTTCCCCAAAACTCTCTTCACGGCTCCAACGCAGCCCTCACATGACATACCAACCTTGAGAACAACAGTCTGCAATCAACCAAAACCAATACACAGTTTATAACATTATCGAAAAGGGAACCTTACAAAGCTGTGTTCAACGACCATCAACCAAACAGAATCAGGCCAAAACATATGATTAGATGTTTTTGAAAATTGATATAGATTATGGACGCCAATCATGACCACTTATTTTCTTTCCCTCTTTTGGCTAAGTGTTCATAAGAATGTGGTCGTTCAACCAACACAAGCAGAATTTCCACAAAAACCACCCACTCCGCCAGGGGCTTAGCAAAGGGTAGGCAGGGCCTTGGTCCCATTGGCTAAATGGGAAATTTTCTTTTTAGCCCCTCTAAAAAATCAAAACGTTTAATTAAGCTTTTTTAGTATTGGATTACATGGAAAACTTACATTTTTAGCCCTTTTAAATTTAAAATTTTAATTTAAACCTATTTAACAAAAAGAAATTTAACTTTGGCTCTCCAAAATTTTATAATTTTATCTAAACAAAATTCCCTGTACACATCAATAGAAGGTCAACTCAACCCTAAACCAGAAAGAGAGCCCTAATTCAAATAACAAATCTAACAGATACTAATTACCACCATTTAGAGATTTCTAAACGCAATAGCTTGCCTTATTTTCTCCCAAAACCCTTGAAACCCCAAAAATACCAAATCTATCAAAATTTGATATAACGGGACTTGAATTAAGGATAATCCCAAAGACGGCCTAAAGTTTTAGTCTTTCCTCTTCTATTTTCAATCCAAAAATCAAACAGATAAAGACCCAGAAACCAGAAAGCAAGGATAAAATTCTCCCAACATACAGAAAACCAAATACAGATTTCGAAAAATTCAGCCAAAAGGAACGAAAAGAAACATGAGATAATTTGAATAAAACAAAAAAGAAAAAGAAAAGTTACCTGAGACATAGCTTTTTTTAAGTTTGGAAATTCAAAGAGCGGGAGAGAAAAGGAGAAGAAGATAATTGTTGAGAATAAGGTATGAAGAAGCGAATATGGAAAGGGTGGAATTTTATAGAAGAATCATTGGAGGGAGGTGGACCATTTCTTCCATATTCAACGTAACGTGATGTTCAAAGCTCAAACCACCAGCTGTTCCAACCATTTTCTACTACTTTTATTTTTTTATTTTTGCTTTGTCGTTGTACATTTTCTAACTTCAAATATGAAAATTTTTAAATATTGTAATAATTATTTTTATAATTTTTTAAAAATAAATAAATAAAATATAAACTTAGTGATTTAGGTGTAATTTATCTTAAATATAAACAAATAATTTAATGTCTAAGTTTATAAAATATTTTCTCAATCAATCCACTTAGCACTGGAAGATGCGAGGTAAAAACGGCTTAAAACAAAATTTCACTTCTATTGAATTTATATTAATTTCCTAGTTATTTGTATTTTTTTATATTTATAGTAATTTATCATAATAATTATTAAATATTTAAATAAATTTTAACTAGATGATAATTAATTTGTAATTCAAATACTTATTGCAATTTTAAATATTTTTATTAAATCTTAATAATTTCAATAATTTCTTATAATTCTTAAATAATTTTCTACATTTTTTTTTATAATTTTTAGATATTTACTAACACGGTAGTATAAATACCACGTCAACATGAGATACATATGACAAGTCACATGTTGATGCCTACTTGCTTTGTTTACCACGTCATCACTTAACAATAGAAATGGATAAAATTTTTAACAAAATGACCAATTTGCTCTTTGATCTAACGTATAAGGGTTGATTTGCTTGTTTTTTAATAGATGTGGCAAAATGCAATCCGACTCCTAATACAAGGGCCTCTATTATACTTTAACCTTTAATCTTTGTATTTCAAATTGACATAATTTAACCCTCTACTTTTATAATGACATTAGCTAGTCCAAATAATTATTATCCTCAACTATTTTGGTTAAAATGCCTAGTGGAATTTAAAAAAAAAAAATACAAATTCAAACTTACCATGTTCTTATAGATTTTTATGTCAAAAATGTAATTTTAAGGAAAAAAAAAATGTACCTATACATAAAAGGAATACCCTTATAAGATTACGAGTAGAATGTAAGTTTACCTTATTTAGTTCATTTAACTAGAATGTAAGATTTTGATGTTTGGTTGACGGAATCTAAGATTATCTAGAAACTCATTTTACTCAATTGTCCTTGTTATAAAATTTATTTATTTAACAAGTTTAGTTCCTTGAATATTTTTTTGTCTCAATTTCCATAAAATTATGATAAATTATTACAACTTTCACTTTTTATTACAATTTATATATTAATAAGTAAATATATGATATTGAAATAAATTTACAAACTATAGTTATAATAATTTATGAAAAGTGATACAACACCAATCATAATTATAATTATAACAATAATTAAAATAATAAATAAATTATTAAATAAAGTATAATAATTATAATCGTTGTTAATGACATTACTGATTCACTATTAAGAAAAAAATATTTTGTTTTTAATTAGTCTTAAAAAAAGCCTAAATTGATTATATAATAAAAATGAAGGGCAAATTGGTCCAAAATTTAAGATTATGCCCGTAATCTAAGATAACCTAATGAAGAGGTTGTAATGAGATTACATCCTATATTATAATATCTTAAAACTATTTCGTAATGTGAGATTACAGATGACTAGAATGTTGACAATCAAAACATTGAGATTTCCTATTTTATATATAATAGTCAAATTATGATTATATTTGGAATTTAGTATTTATATTTTAATTTGACACAATTTAATTATCTACTTTTACAATCACATTAGTTGGTCCAAATTGTTAACATCTTTAATGATTCTAGTTAAAATGTTGATATGAATTTTCAAAAAAAAAAAAAACACATTTTAACACACACCAAAAATCTATTTCGGCATAATAAGTTGAAATGCGTATTTTTAAGAAAAAAATTGACATAAGCATTTTAACTGAAATAATTAAGAGCGTCAATTATTTGGACTAACTAATGATATTATAAAAAGACAATTATGTTAAGTTAAAGTATAATACTAAATCCTAAAATTTAAATATAGTAGTGGAAACAATGCTTAGCACAATCATTTGTTATTTGATTTTATAAAGAAGTTTGGTATTTAAAAAAAAAATAACTGTGTCAAAGTATGAGGACTAAAATATACTAAGAGTATTGAGATTTGAAACTTATTTTAATATTTAAAATTTTACTCTATAGTTTGATCCAAAAAATAAATAACCCAACTCAAATAAGTATAGGGGTGAGCAAAACTTAATTTGATTAAAAAATATTTTTTTTTCAAATTTCGAGTTAATTGAATTAAATTATTTGGTTCTTTTGAATAAACTCAAATAAGTAATTCGGTTTTTTTTGAGTTCGAGTCTATTTGTACTTTGCAACTCAAATAAATAATTGATATAAATATCCCTTGGGTCCTAGATAGTTTTGAAAATGTGCAAATTGACCCCTCAAAAAATTAAAAAATTAAATTTTAAATATAATATTGTAAAATTCAAAATATTTTATAAAATTTTTCTAAAAAATTATAAAACATATATTCAAAAAATTATTTTTAATATTTAATATATAAATGTTAAATTATAATTGTTTAAATATTCTAAGATGTTAAATTTGAGATCTTAAACAAATAAATTATCAAATTAAATTTATCGTACTAATTATCTTGTTAAAAAAATCATATAAATATGGTACCTATGTTATTTAACTCAGAATTTAGACATATTGTCAACAAGATTTCAATATGCACGGTTTAATTATTTTTAATTTATCTCGAACAAATTTATTCGATTCTACTCAACTTGAATTTCATTTTACTCAACTCAATTAAAAAAATTTTCAAATCGAGACTTAACTAACTTGAATATTTATATATAAAAAATAATATTATGTCTGAATTTTCTTAAATTTATTTTAGATTTTAATTTTGTGGGTTTGATTTTAGATATACTATAATTCTCAGTTCTACATTATTTTAATTAAGTTTCAATTATAGTGATTTAAAATATCTATATTATATATAATGCGCCTAATTGAGTTGATGCTACAAGTTAACCGAATATCAAAGCAGTTGAAAAATGACTAAAATGATTCATTTTACAAAATAATAAATATTATTTTAAAGACATTTTTTTATTTATAATATGAATCAATAAAAATCAATTTAAATAGTATATGGTGAGATTTGAACATAAATCATCATAGTGTCTAAAATTTCAATTTTACCAATTCAATCAAAATTTTAATATAATTTATTATAAATAATTTCACCCATAAACAAATATTATTTATTAATATATTTCTAATTGTTGGTGCTATTAAAAAAAGTGGTTATGGAGGGGTAGAAGTAGGTGAAAGGCTACAATTAGAAATTTCAGTGTTAGTTATGTTGCAGTACAGAAGTTTCCATTCAAAGCATAGTACACATTAGTACTTCATATTAGTACACATTTAATTTTCATTTGTTATTAAATATATTTATAATTAAATTAAAAGTAATATTTGATCATTTTCATTTGCCTTTAAATTGTTCAAATATATATATTAGATCAATATTAATGAAATTTTTATATAGACCGAAAGTCTCATTTCCCTTGTTTTCTTGAGCATGAGATATGTGTATATATAGACTCATGAATAGTTTTGTAGCTTGTTCCTAAATAATGTGGAATTACTTTCTCTTTTAACTAACAACATGAGATGACATGCTACACTATATTTGATTTTTTTTTACAAAACAATTTCTTTTTTTTTATATTTTGTTAACATTTTCTTATATTATAAAATTATGTTTTGAGATCTTTAATCTTGTTGCATTTTAAAATTGTTGCATTTTAATCTTATATTATAAAATTATGTTTTTACAAAATAATTTCTCTTTTTATATTTTTTTTAAAGAAACTTTCATGAGTAAAAACAATTGCTATAGCATTTTTTACGGCATTTACATCACCTACAACTTGCACGACAAACAATATTAGATAAATATCATAAGACCATTTCAACATTAGACAAATATCATAAAACCAGTCCAAACTTAATACGTATAAATAGATGTAAACCAATAAAGCACATAATTGTTGAAAAAGGGGTCAATTTGTTTTGCCTTCACAGCAAGTGCACCGAAACAGTTAACAATGAGACAACTTTAAACAAGTGCTATTCTTTTAATAAAATAAAATCTAAGTTATATCTCTAGAAGCTAGTTTTCTAGAAGGAAGGTGAATATATTAGAAACAAGAATTGAAGTAGTTCCAAATTATAGGAGCCCATCTTTGACTAAACATGGGAATAACATATTGTATTATTGCCCTTCTTAAAAATATATTCTACATTTCTCAATTCTCTCTCTCTCTCTTTTTTGTTACCTTTGGTCGATGAATACCTCATGTATCCTTTGCATCTTCATTCACTTCTCATAACATAGGAAGATTTTCATGTAAGAGATCAATTTGTGTAAAGGAGGGAAGATGATGCCCCTTTTAAACCATTGTTCAATATTCTTTTCAGTATGCAGTTAACAGAAGTCTTTGGACATTTTGGTTAAATTACTTGTGGTTTGATGTGCACAATTATCAAGTTTAATCTTGTCTTCCTGTAGTGAAGAGGTCTTAAGATGTTTTCCTGTCCTCACAACTTCATCCTGTGTTCAGTCTATGTATCACTGCATGCATTTGATACAAATTGCTTTGAAATTTGTGATTACAAGTTAATATTCTGATCAACATCAAGCAATCATCTTGAAAGCGGGCTCCAATCTGGACTTTTTCTTTTTAATTATCATTGTCAAGTTAATTACCTTTGTTTGCATTGCTCAAAAGCCAAGGAAATGTGAATCCAAGATTATTAATTAAAGCAGACTAAACATGCTAACAACAATTATGTGCTTTTACCAGTCTCTATTTATGTGCTTTATTGGTTTGCATCTATTTACGCATATTAAGTTTGAACTGGTTTTATGATATTTGTCTAATGTTGAAATGGTCTTATAATATTTGTCTAATGTTGTTTATCGTGCAGGTTGTAGGTGATGTAAATGTTGTAAAAAATGCTATAGCAATTATTTTTACTCGTGGAAGTTTCTTTAAAAAATATAAAAAAAGAGAAATTGTTTTGTAAAAACATAATTTTATAATATAAGATTAAAATGCAACAATTCTAAAATGCAACAAGATTAAAGATCTCAAAATATAATTTTATAATATAAGAAAATGTTAACAAAATATAAAAAAAGAGAAATTGTTTTGTAAAAAAAAAATCAAATATAGTGTAGCATGTCATCTCATGTTGTTAGTTAAAAGAGGAAGGAATCCCACATTGTTTAGGAACAAGCTGCAAAACTATTCATGAGTCTATATATACACATATCTCATATCCCACTTTGCTCAAGAAAATAAGAGAAATGAGACTTTCGGTCTATATAAAGATTTCCTTTGTAAGTTATATTTCCTTATTAATTGATGACACCTTAAAAAATGGTGTTGTCACTTTGAGCCTTTATAAAGGTTTATTCTCGTAAATTTTTAAAAAATTCGGGAATATTTTTTTTTTAAAAAAAACACGGGCTAAAGCGCGCCATTGGGGGAGCGTTTTTGCCACATCAGCAAAGCGCATCCCCATCAGCGCGCTTTGTGCTGATGTGGCTAAAGCGCTCCCCCAGGGGCGTGCTTTCCTGCTGCATCTCCACAAAATGCGCTGACGTGGACGCATATTATGGGGAAACGACCCTTTTCCGTAAATTTTAATGAAACCGGCCCTTTTCCGTAAATAATGTTTTTTTTTGGTATATTTGGGTCATTTGGCCTTTTTTACTTTGATATTATAAGATTTAATATTATTTATTAAAATAAGTTAAAGAAAAAAGTTATTTTTTAAAATACGATTTTTTAGAAGTATTTCAGATATCGAGGTCCATATAATTTGTTGGATAAAATATGAAAAATTTACTGTCCACTTATTTCATATTGATGAAAAGACTATACAATGAAGTCGACACTGTACTGAGAAAAGATACAAAAGATTTCACTCAAGAATCTCGTACTTGATAGTAAAGGAGGAATTCGACACTATTTTTGTCAAGTTCTTTATTTTTTTTTAAATGAAGAAGGTGATAGGGATGAGTGTCGACTTTCAGCTAAGTGGTGACATACCCTTTCCTATAAATTTTGAGATTTTTTTCAAAAGAAATGTAAAAAAAGAAAAATATTAAAATTCCACTGTCTTTAAAATATTTATCATATGTAATCTATTACAAAATTTTCCAATTTGACAAGGTTCAACAGCTCAATTAATCAGCTAAATGCCATTTTCCATAATACGTAAAATAGTTGTATTGTAAATGTGATTAGTATTTGTAGCCAAACTTAGGTCAATATTGTGTTTATGAAACATTGAAAGGAAAATTTTAAGTTGTACTAATGGGAGTGTTATCTTATTAATGTTTTTAGACTTGTTGTATATGTCTTTACCAAAGATATAAGGAAGTTGTGTTGTTATATAAGGTGGTCGATGTAATAAGTTAGTGCTAATGTTACTCGAATTACTATTATTAAGAATTGTTGTATTATTATTGGTGTAACATTTATTAAATATATTATTTGTAGGGTATAAAGTAGCTGTGTTATTGTATACAATTGTCATTGTAGGAAGTTAGCGGCAAGGATGTTGGATTTTTTGTTGTTGAGTTGTCCAAATTATTAGAATTCTTTTATAATAGTTGGATTATACAATTTGGCAGCATCAATATGGTGAATCGATTCTTGACTCAAATGTACTTGAATGGAGAAATATATTCAACTGATGACTATAACATTGACTATAACATTGCTAACACCTAAGATGAGAGTAATGTTATTTCGGAACTTGCATATGTTAGAATTTTCAAAATAAATAAAATAGGAATCATGAGTATTAGTAGAGAAGGTAGTTACATACTATAGGGAATTAAAGAGATTTATGAATTGATAGAAATTAATTTAAGGTATTGACTAAATTGCAATAGTGTGAAAAGTGTTGGGGCAAAATAGTGCAAATTAAAAATATAAAAGATTGAATTAGATTGAGGAGAAAAAAAAGAGTAGAAGTGCAATTTAACCAAAAGAGTGTTATGAGATTTAAAATAATTGTGGCCATGAGATGTATAAGGTGATGTTTAGATTTTTTTAGTTAAAAATATTTTTAATATTTTTAATACTAAATTAAATAGATATTCGTTAAAGAAAGATGTAGAAAACACTTCCATCATCATCCATTCACGTCACCTCCATATCTCTTCTTAATCAATTTTCATTTTTTTCGTTTTAGTCATTTCTACTATTCTCAACCTCTTCAAGCTCAAAAACTTCAAATTCTTCCAAGATTCTTAGTGAAATCAATAGAGCAAACCCATAGCAAGCTTAGTTTCTTGTAAAGTTAACTAGTGTTTACATTAGAGAAGAGAGAAAAGTGAAGTTAGGGATTTGAGTAAAAGTTCAAGGTAAGGATGATGAGATTTCTTAAAGGATTTCATGTTTATTGCATTAAAAATGCATGGAAATTATATGTGATTATTGCTTTGATATTAAATCTTGTATGTGTGTGATATGTTAATGAATAGAAAAAGAAGAAAGGTGATCAATAAGGTCGTGATAAGGGGAAAGAAGTAACAAAGGAATGAAGAAAGAAGAAAGAGCTTATCGAAGCATTTGATTGTAAGTACTTCGAGAATTTCACTTTACCTAACTTAACCTAAGAGTAAGTCATATTAAAATGGTTAAATGATTGAATTGTATGTGAATATGTCGAGAATATATGTATAAAAGTTGATGAATGATTAGTGAAAATATGAATTGAATTTTAATTAAAAAATGAGTAGATTTGAATGAAGAGACTAAATTGTAGTAAGAAGGGACTAAATAGTAACACTCTTCACTCGATCCAGTCGCCGAATCCAAACTATAAGATGTTACATTCGTTGCCAGAGCAACTACATTTAAACCAACATAATTTCTATTAATACAATAACTTGAATCCATTAGCTTTAGTGTCCAAATGTGACATCCCTTGCTCGTGATGTATCGATTCAATCTGAGTAAGGGGTGTTACAATGACAAAGTTGTATTCCAATCAGACATGATGTTCAACATGACATTTAAAAGTGATTCTTCACTTGATAGCATAAAAAGAGGATCCTGAGGAAAACCCAAGCTAGTAGTACCAAATGAATCTCTAACATGAATTATAAATTCCCGAGGTCCACCAAAAGGGGGTGTGAATTCATTATGGTAGATGTAATGACCCAATTTCTAGTGGTGTCAAAAAATGTGGTATTGAAACTCCATTTTCCTAAACTGAGTCTGTAAATATTAAATAAAAATGTTTATGAAGTTATTATGAAAATATATTAAAGTTCCGTTAAGTAAATTAGTCGAAAAAATAGTTAATTAAAGCCCAGAGACTAAATTATAAAATTCCAATTATTATAAAGTTTTAATTGACAAAATCCTTGAGGACTTATATAGAAAATAACCAAAGGGCCAAAATGGTTATTTAACCATTGTGAAACATAGGATAGTGGGTGATGATGGTGTTCACCACTAATTGTGATTAAAGATAATTAAAGTAAATTAAATCCAAATTAAGTTAATTAAGTAAAGTAATTAAGGTTAAAAATTAGTATAAAAACTAAAGAAAGTGAAGAAAGATGAAAAAGTCATCATCTTTCTCATTCATCGTCCATGGAGGAAGAAAAACCTCCCCAAATATTTTCAAGGTTAGGCAAGTAAATTAAGCATGAAATTCAAGTCCTTTTCTTGTAATTTTTATAGATTTTTTATCATGGGAGCTTGGTTTAGCTAGCCCATGTACCAATTTGATCATTTGTTTAAATTTTAGCAAGTTACCATTGTTGATAAATTGATGAATTAGACTTGAATTTGATAGATATTAAGCTTAGATTATGAAAAGGACTAAATTATAAAGTTAATTAATCTTAATTGTCAGCTTTGTAACATTAGGGACCAAATTGAATAATTTAAAACTTGTAATGAAATTTTGATATAAATAGAAAGTATAAGGTCTCTAATGAAAGAATATAAAATCATATTTTAATCCAAAGCTAGGAATCGCAAGATATGTTTATCCCGAGTTTAAGGACTAAATTGAATAAAATGTAAAATGTGTGTGGCTTTGCATTTGGATGTGAATCCAAAGAAATCTGATATTTTTTTTATTGGATTATCGGTGGTAGCGAAAGATGATTGCCAGGCCATCGAGATGGAAAAGAAAAGAAACAGTCGTCGGTGAGTGATGCGAGATTCCGATTCGTACTTTTATGATTCGAGATCAATTTGTTTGTTTGCATATTCATGTTAATTGCATGATTGAATATCGAGGCGAGTATATAATTGTTGTAAGAATTGATTTTCTTTGATTGATTTTTGAATATCGAGATAGTGGATTGAATTGAATAAAATGAAAAATAGTATGATTTAGTGGGACAAGGTTTGAATATAAGAATGGATTGGAACATGCTATATGATATGAAATGTTGTGTGTTGATAATGAATTGAAATGTGATTCTGAAATTGAATGTGAAATTATATATATATATATATATATATATGTATGAATTGGATTGAATTGAATTGAAATGAAATGACATAAATTATTGTTATATGATAGAATAGTGTACAAGATATGGAAATGCAAATGTGACAGAACACAAGGTATGATAGGTAAATGTAAATTATTACAAGTTATGGATATGCGAACAAGAGTAATTAAAAGTATGACAATGCAAATATGAATATTGATGCCCATATGAACTTAGTAAAATGTTAGGATACGATTGACATGCCAATAGGGTTATATGCGCGCTTGTACGAGATATGTGATTGTATGACGATTATTACAGGTTATATCGAGATTTAGCATCTATTGTGGATCATTGAGTATTATATGTCTCTATGGAGACTTTGGTGTGGTAGAGGGATGTATTTAAAAATATTTATGCATTTAATACCTACATGCTTTATACTTTGGTACCTTGGTGTGGTGTAGTTTAAGCTCTTATGAGCTATTTGGTGTAGTGTAGTTTAAGCTCTTATGAGCTATTTGGTGTGGTGTAGCTCACCTGTGTATCCTAGTCCATTTTACTAGGGTTCCATTGAACGAAACATTAAAATCAAAACTTGAAATTGGAAAATGAAATAAACCGAATTTTGGTAACTATTATAATGTATGATTTGAATTGAAATAGTATGAACTTCTTGTTGGAAAATTGGGTTTGGAAAACACGGCGGAAAATAGGTTTATGGAAAAATCAAAGTTTTTTTTTCCAAAAATAAGAACGTGGTTGTGTTATCTAAAGTAATAAATACTTAATTGAAATCGCACCTTTATGATTCGTCTAGGATGAACGCCTCGACCGAGTAGTCTTCTTTGTTATCCTCAAGGTTACGTCTATCGAGTGTGGGCTCGCTTCGAATTAAATTTTTTTTCACAAAATTACCAGTGGGACAATTTTGTAATTTCTATAAACTTTTGAGGTCAAGTTGTTTGTAATAAGAATATCTCTAGAAATTTTCTGAAATATATTTTTCACAGAATTTTCTCTCTACAACTTTTCTTGAATTGAAGTGTATGAGAATAATGGTCCAGACTCTCTTTATATTGGGAGAGTTTAGAGAGAGTTCAATTAGAATTAGAATTAATCACATTAATATTAAATTAATAAAATACT
Organism: Gossypium australe; assembly: GCA_005393395.2. Taxonomy (NCBI): domain Eukaryota; kingdom Viridiplantae; phylum Streptophyta; class Magnoliopsida; order Malvales; family Malvaceae; genus Gossypium; species Gossypium australe. The sequence goes on from CM016623.1 coordinate 130,736,362, forward strand.
ATCTAGATAAATATTAAATTAAAAAATCATATTAATATCTAGATAAATATTAAATTTATTAAAACAATATTATTTTTGGAAAAGTTGATTTAAAATTAAGTTACCCTGTAGAGTCCCACTAGGAGTCTAATTTTTCCACTGCTTAACCACTGAAGAACCACCACTGCTGACCATCTGTCGGTCGTCGAATCACTGTTGTTGCAGCTGTCATGCCCGAAGGTGCCATTGTTGGCGCCACTTCTCTCCGGCACCCCGAACAGTCGCCGTTTTACCCGAATGGGCCTGGTCGGTTAAGTTTTACCCAGTGATGACCCGATCCATCCAGTCCAGCCATCGGTTGGACCGTTGGCCTAGTTTCATACATAGGGTTTGATTCAACTAATTTTTGGGTTTTGGTCTCGATTTTGGTTCTCGGGTTCAATTTTCGATCACGGGTTCAATTTTCAAGTTTAATTACCCATTTGGCCAATTGTTTGACTTGAAAATTAATTTCCAAAAATATCATATTTATTTTTAATTAATTTGATTAATTTAATTTTAATTGATCAAAATTAATTTTCCTAAAAATCATTGAGATTTTCCAAATTATTTTTTTAAGAAGTTTTTTTAATCAAATTCTCTAATTAAACAATTCATAAGACCACATAATCTAATTTCACATCGAATAAATCGACTTAATTAAATTATTTCCAAAGTCGTAGAATTTTATTTTGATACAAATGTAGTTTGATTGAGCTTTTGTTGTGTTAGTGGAGGGACCAATCAGACATATTGATCGCTGCAATCAGAGCTTTAAAATTAATAAAAGAATGATCGAACCTGGAGACTAACTCTGACAACGATTAAAGGCAAGTGTACCTATCGAACAATAGTATAGCTTAGGCAAGACCGGATTATCGAACCCAAAGGAACTAAAAGTATTAATACTAACTTTCTTTTTATTATTTAGCCTATATTAAAGTGAAGGTTGCTTTTAACTATATTGTCGAAGACTAAAACTAAGAACACAAAGACAAGAAGAACGAATTGGAAAATAACTTTAAAGAAAAACTCAGTTGATTACGACGATACCTTCGGGAAGAATCCACCTAGACTTCACTTATTATCTAACCCCAAATTATATGATTTCTTTACTTAGCTTGATCCATGAGACTCCCTAACCTATATTAAACCCTCTCTCGAGGCGAATAACGTCTAACCCTAGGTTAATTAGTGGAACTCTTGTTCGCTTATAATAACCCCCTAGGATAGCAGTAAATCGATCAATGGACTCCCATATTAGGTTTCACCCTAATCCGACAAAATCTCGTAACCCTATCTCTAGGCGTTCGATCAATTCCGCTTAATTATGTTAGATCTTCTCTTAGGCAAGGTCTATTCCTCCTCCACCTAAGCACATTAGATTTGGATTAAATAACATAATTAAGAACAAACTAAGTAATTCATCATATAACTTAAAAACTAAATAACAAGATTCATCTAGGTTTCATCCCCTTCAGGTATCTGAGGGGTTTAGTTCATAATGAATAAAGAAAACATCGCAAGAGAAAAGATAAAACAAAACATAATAAATTCCTAAAACCCCCTGAAGGAATTGAAGGAGAGTTCCGCCGTCTTGAGTATAATTCTGGCTTCTTAGGATGGATCAACTGGCTATTCTCGTGTTATTCCCTAACTCTAACCTTCTTGGCTTGGCTCCTTGGCCTAGCTTTCGATGCCTTTCAAAGGTGGTACTTGGGGGATATATATAGGCTCTTGGAATGCTATTCTTTCTCCCTAAGTATCCTTTTCCAACTGAAATTGCTCTTTCCAGCGACAAAGGCACGACCATGTCACACGCCCGTGTGGATCGAGGCTAGATCGTGTTCGGACTTCTAAAGAGAGTCACGACCGTGTGAGACAGAGTTGAGGCCATGCTCTAGGTGTTCGTCGAGGCATGACCGTGCGGGCTATGGGCCAGGCCGTGTCAATTTCATGCAAAGGCCCATTTTCTCCGTTTTAGGCCCAATTTGTGTTCTTTTCATCCTCGGGTGCTTTCCTGAGTCTAAGGCATGAAAAGAAAGGATTACAAGCACCTTTTTATACAAATGAAGGAATAAATCATCAAAAAGTAAGCTAAATGTGGGATTAAAATATGTTACTTTTACGGTTTATCAAATACCCCCACACTTAAGCTTTTGCTTGTCCTCAAGCAAAATTCTCATCTTACAATTAAAACGAACTTTCCATGATCTGCAATTCTTATCAACAATGCTATATCATAATTCATAGATAATTCATACATGGATAATTCAATTCAAAGAGTCCTAAAGATTTAAACGAGATAAGCTATGATTTTGTACCTTGAAAACATAGGTGTCTCCCTTTATTTAAATGACTACCTTTTCAATTCAAAACCGACAAGGATTGATGTCCCCACTGAGGATTCACTCAAATCACTCTAAAGTGTTTAAGGTTCAGGAAAAGATTGCTCATAAGTCGAACCTGAAAAGTTAATCCCATAGGCTTGCCTAAAAATCAAATCTCCACCGCTATAATATAAGATGATAAACAGATCAAAAGGTCTTTGTTAGGGTTGTAACGGGGCTAGGGTAAAAGGTGTGGTCACAGGCTGAAATTAGAGGGTTAGAATCGAGATTGAATTGACATGGCTATTCTAGTGTTATTCCCTAACTCTAACCTTCTCGGCTTGGCTCCTTGGCCTAGCTTTCGATGCCTTTCAAATGTGGTACTTGGGGGATATATATAGGATCTTGGAATGCGATTCTTTCTCCCTAAGTATCCTTTTCCGACTGAAATTGCTCTTTCCAGCGATAGAGGCACGACCATGTCACACGCCCGTGTGGATCGAGACCAGACCGTGTTCAGACTTCTAAAGAGAGACACGACTGTGTGAGACGGAGTTGAGGCCGTGCTCTAGGTGTTCATCGAGGCACGACCGTATGGGCTATGGGCCAGGCCGTGTCAATTTCATGCAAAGGCCCATTTTCTCCGTTTTAGGCCCAATTTGTGTTCTTTTCATCCTCGGGTGCTTTCCTGAGTCTAAGGCATGAAAAGAAAGGATTACAAGCACCTTTTTATACAAATCAAGGAATAAATCATAAAAAAGTAAGCTAAATGTGGGATTAAAATATGTTACTTTTACGGTTTATCAAATACCCCCACACTTAAGCTTTTGCTTGTCCTCAAGCAAAATTCTCATCTTACAATTAAAACGAACTTTCCATGATCTGCAATTCTTATCAACAATGCTATATCATAATTCATAGATAATTCATACATGGATAATTCAATTCAAAGAGTCCTAAAGATTTAAACGAGATAAGCCATGATTTTGTACCTTGAAAATATAGGTGTCTCCCTTTATTTAAATGACTACCTTTTCAATTCAAAACCGACAAGGATTGATGTCCCCATTGAGGATTCACTCAAATCACTCTAAAGTGTTTAAGGTTCAGGAAAAGATTGCTCATAAGTCGAACCTGAAAAGTTAATCCCATAGGCTTGCCTGAAAATCAAATCTCCGCCACTGTAATATGAGATGATAAACAGATCAAAAGGTCTTTGTTAGAGTTGTAACGGGGCTAGGGTGAAAGGTGTGGTCACAGGCTGAAATTAGAGGGTTAGAATCGAGATTGAATTGACGAGTACCTACCTAAAACTTTTTGAAATTTCATTAACTGAAAAGTAATAATCCTACTAATACGAGCTTTTCTTTTGAAAACAGTCTTTGATTGTGTAAGCTCTCTTTTCATACTACTAATATTGAATAACTTGGATTTTTTTTAAGAACAAACTAAGTAATACATGATAAATTTAACTATCAAAATAATATACTTAGGCAACTTGATCAAATCAAATCTCAATTACGGGGTAGTCAAAAGAAAAGACTGATAACAAATTCAAAGGCTTTGGGTTAATATTAGTGGGTGAGTCAATAAAAAGGGTTTATTAGGACCAATGGGGTTCACTAGGGTTTAATTGTAAAGGTAGGCTATTTAGTAGGGTTAGTGGGTTAAATCCTAGCTGCCTTTTATCATCTCTGCATATCAAATCATAACTGTGGTCTCAACATGTATAAACTAGGCAAGTTCTAGAATAACAGTTCATAGTTGACACACTCATAATAAAAAAATGAGCACGAAAAAGAATGTATGCTCTAAAAGGTTCAAATACTCACAAAAATTATGGGTGTTTTGACATCATCCTTATGAATTTAAATTTCAAGGTAGTATTTAAATTTAGGTCAAAAACCTAGCAAAATTTTAATTCTTGAAAAATAGACTTATCATGCTTAATTCTCTAGTATTCTTCAATTTCAATTATCAATGCACAATTAACAATGACTTATTTTAAAACATGTCAATAATAATAACAAGTCATCGAAAATTTCGTCCTAATTAGTAATATGAAAACTTTGCATAAAAACAAGACTAAATCAGGGATTTGAGAATAATGAAAAAAAGTTAGGTATAATTACCCCCCACACTTTAGATGTACATTGTCCTCAATGTACAAAGATAGATATTTTTAATTAGTGAGCAATCAAAAAGATAGGAGGGAAAAATGTACTTCCTGGATTTACTGACGAGGTCTTGAGGATGTGGACAGTGTGTGGCATCAGGTGACTTTTTCTGTTTCGCCTAATTGTGCTTGTGTGTAGGTGGAATATATGATGTATTCTACAAAAGTCACTTATTAATGATTTTTTCGATGACATCAATATGTTGTTAGGGATGCTTGAATAATTGGATAGCCAATCTAAAAGTTCAAATTAAACAATGTAAAATAAAGTCTAAAAAAATGAAGAAAATAAAATTAAAGAAAACAAATTAAAAGGACTCAGAGGTCCTCATCGTTGGTTGGAGTCGACGGTGGTGCTGATGATGAAATGTGGAGGTGCTGACATATTTGGTGGAGCGTAGCCTTTAATCCATCAAAGCGCCGTGCGTTTTCAGTGAAATGCATCTCGAACCGATCAAGTCGAGTAGAGATGTCTGCTAATAATGTTGCCGCTCGGTATGGATGCTGGCTCGGGTTTGGTGCCTCTTCTGATGGTAGTGGGACATCGTCAGGAATGTCCTCGTCTTCTCCCTCGTTGGTTGGTGTCTTTAGTTGGTACTGAGGGGGATTAGTCCCTCGACATTATTTGATCATCCTCATATGTAGCATCGTCTGGATGCCTTGAGAAACCATGTTGCCCATCAGTGTGAGGGAGGTGATCTGGTCGTCGGTGTTGAGGAGGTTGAAGTGCCGATCTAGCCTTGTAATGTATGGCCCCATTAACAAAATCCCTTTCCTGTGCAGCTCTGTCTGATGTTGAATCGCGCATGCGATAAAATACGCCAAGTCGAAAACATGTCCTTCAGACATGCATGATAGGAAGTAGACGTCGTGCTTGTTTACGATGCCGGTGCTTTCTCTGCGACCTGTGATGGTATGCGCGAGAATGGCGTGAATATACCTTAGAGCCAGGGGAAGTGCCATCACCTTAGAGCAGCTGGGGTCGTATTGGCTTGTATTGGGGCGTAGGCTGTGCCAACATTCAAGCGGGGTGCAGTGGAGCTTGCGGTTTAATCCGGCAAGTGGGTATTCTTCTATGAAGTCTGGCGTGTAAAGTCTGAGAGCTGTGCTAAATTGTGGTACACTTAATCGACGCACTGAGGCCCCTAGATAGAATTGAATAGCACCTGGTTCGTCAAATTGAGTCGTCACCGCTTGCAAAATAAAGGTGGTGCAAAATTCTAATGTAAGCTCCATATATGTGGGTTCGTCGATATTGAAGAAGTTCTCCCATAGTTCGGTTGAGAGGAGTGCTTGAATGTCAGTTTTGAGCCCAACTTGCTGCACAACGTTCCAGTTGATGCGTCTACCGGTGCCTATGGGTCTACTCTGGATTGCTTTGTACCTTTTATCTTGAGTTGCTTGGGGGAATCAGAGAAATGGGTGTCGAGTTTCGGTGGAAGCACTTGCGAATGATGATCCAGGCCCTTTCTTTTATTGCTTGGGACGGATCGTTTGGTTCGTGACGACGACATGGTACCTGAAAAATGAGCAGATAATAAAAGGAACAAGGTCCTTAATCAAAATTATGACCAATGTATCTCATATCATCTATACATTTCATTCGATATCAGTGATTCTTTTGTTCAAGAAAATTAGTAACCTTTATGTCTAAGAACAGAATCAATTCAGCAACCAAAATTAATTTATTCATGTATGTTGTGAGAACAATCACTAAAGAAAAAAAATCAAGGTTAAAAAAAATAAAGCTATAATCAAAGGATTATGGGTACCTAAATAAAAAAAGATCATGCTTTTCAAAACTAAAACTAATAAAATTTGAAATAAATACAAATGCCATCAAGGATTATGTCAAGAAAATGGAACCAGGGGTGGGTGGGACGATCAGCACGGGCGGAGCACGGCGGTGGCGTGGGCTGCTGTAGTGCGAATACGGCGGTGTCGTGGGCATGCGGCTTGGTAGCACGGCTGTAGTGCAACCGTGTGGAAGGGTTTTGGTTATTTTTGGAAGAAAAAGTGAGGGGGCGGTTTTAATGGAAGGTGAGTGTTTGTGTGGCCGGATTTGGGGAGAAGGGGGTTTAAATTTGATTTTAGGGTTTGTTTTTGGAGAAGATGACGGTTAGTTTTTATTTATAGGGGAGGGGGCACGGTCCGATGACACGCCCCTGTTATTTTGAAATCGCCCGTGCTTTTCGCGTTTTTCAGGTTTGGGCGCGTTCGAGTTTCGTGGCACGGCCGTGTGTCTATTTGGCAGGCCTGTGCTTTATAAGTTAAACTGTTAGCACGGTGAGGTAACACGGGCGTGTCTTTCCCGTGTTCAACAAGTCAGTAGCTTCACATGGTTTGAAGGCACGGGCGTGTCTTGCCCGTGTTCGACAAGTCAGTATCTTCACACGATTTGAAGGCACGGGCGTGTCTTTCCCGTGTTCGTCAAGTCAGTGTTCTCCCACGGTTGGATAGCACGGGCGTGGCTGGTATCGCAGCCCATGTTGTTGAAGGGTCTCTTTTCCCTGTTTGTGCATGGCTCTTGACATGCCCGTGGCATCTCCCCTGTCTTACACACGATCATTAACACACCCGTGTTTAATGCTGTGTTACAAATCCTGCTTTTCTGTGATGTTAAAGAGAAAGAGAAGAAAGGAAATAAAAACAATGTTAATGTGTTAGTGCTCGGGTTGCCTCCCGAGAAGCGCTCGTTTATAGTCTTAAGCTAGACTTTCCCCGTTTTCGGTTCTAAAGGAAGGTTCATGAAGCATAAGCTCCTCTCTCATGTTTCCAACATCTGCACCATTATAAATTTTAAGTCGGTGACCATTTACCTTGAATGTGCCTTTAGTGGGATGAGTTACTTCGTTGGTGCCGTATGGAAATATTATTTTGATCATGAATGGGCCTGACCATCTTGATTTCAACTTTCCCGGGAACAATTTAAGCCTTGAGTTGTACAGTAGGACTAAGTCTCCTACTTCGAATTGCCTTGATCTCTTAAGACGAGCATCGTGGCGTCGCTTTGTTGCTTCCTTGTACAGTTTTGAGTTCTCATAGGCTTCCATTCTCCACTCGTCTAGCTCGTTTATCTGCATCATTCTCCTCTTTCCTGCAATTTTGAGGTCAGTATTCAAAAATTTTATTGCCTAAAAAGCTTTGTGTTCTAATTCGAACGGTAAATGACAGCTTTTCCCGTATACAAGTTTTTATGGGGATGTCCCTAAAGGTGTTTTATATGCTGTCCTATAGGCCCATAACGCATCATCTACTCTTAATGCCCAGTCTTTTCTATTTGGTTCAACTATTTTTTCTAGAATGCGCTTAAGTTCTCGGTTTGCCACCTCAACTTGCCCACTGGTTTGAGGATGATATGGGGTTGCTGTTCTGTGGTATACTCCATATTTTTTAGGACTTTTTCAAATTGAGTATTGTAGAAGTGAGTACCCCTATCACTAATAATTGCTCTAGGTGTGCCAAATCGGGAAAACAATTTCTTGAGGAACTTGACTACTACCCTAGCATCATTGGTAGATAAAGCTTCCGCTTCCACCCATTTTGACATGTAATCGACTGCCACTAGGATGTATTTGTTTCCAAACGAACTAGGGAGTGGTCCCATGAAGTCGATACCCCATACATCAAATATTTCACATGATAACATATATGTTTAAGGCATTTCATCTCGTTTAGGAGTATTACCTATTCGTTGGCATCTATCACACGAGGTAATATACCTGTTGGCATCTTTAAATAGAGTAGGCCAATAAAAACTTGATTCGAGTATTTTGTGTGCTGTCTTAATACCACTGTAGTGTCATCCTGATGGTCCTGAATGGCAATGCTCTAAGATTTTGTTTGCTTCTATCTTTGTAACACATCTTCGAATTACCTGATTTGCACAAATGCGGAAAAGAAAGGGATCTTCCCAAAAATAATTTTTCACATCAGCAAAGAATCGCTTCTTTTGGTGATGTGTTAATTTTCTTGGTAAGATGTTGCAGCTAAATAATTCGCAATATTTGCAAACCATGGTACCTCAGAGTGTGTTATAGAAAAGAGTTGTTCTTGCGGAAACGGATCATTTATTTCACTTTCATCGAGCTCTTTGGTGTGTGGATTTTCAAGTCTAGAAAGGTGATCTGCTGCGAGATTCTCGGCTCCTTTCTTGTCTTGTATTTCCAAATCAAATTCCTGTAAAAGTAAAATCTATCCTATGAGTCTGGGTTTTGCATCAGGTTTGTTTAGAAGATAATGAAGAGCTGAATGGTCAGTGTAAACGATAACTTTAGACAATATTAGATACTATCTAAATTTATCAAAAGTAAAAACTATAGCTAGTAATTCTTTTTTTGTGGTGGTGTAATTTTCTTGAGCAGGTGTTAATGTTCTGCTAGCGTAATAAATTGGCTGGAAATGCTTGTCTCTTCGTTGTCCCAAAACTGCACCTACTGCAAAATCACTTGCATCACACATTAGTTCAAAGGGTAAATTCCAATCAGGTGCAACTATGATCGGCGCATTTATTAATCTATCCTTAAGGATATTAAATGCATCTAAACATTCCTGGTTGAAATCAAAAGGAGTATCCATTTCTAGTAATTTTGTCAAAGGCTTAGCTATTTTAGAAAAATCTTTAATAAATCTTCTATAGAACCTTGCATGTCCTAAAAAACTTCTAATAGCCTTAACAGAACTAGGGGGAGGTAGTTTTTCTATGGTTTCAACCTTTGCTTTATCTACCTCAATTCCTTTACTAGAAATTTTATGTCCTAACACAATTCCTTCTCTAACCATAAAGTGACATTTTTCCCAATTCAAGACAAGGTTTGTTTCCTTACATCTCATTAGAACTCATTTCAAATTTTTAAGGCAAAGATGAAAAGAATTACCGAATACCAAAAAATCATCCATAAATACCTCCATGATGTCTTCCACGAGTTCGTCAAAGATTGCCAACATGCAATGTTGAAAAGTAGCAGGAGCATTGCATAATCCAAAAGGCATTCTATGATAAGCAAACGCATCGTATGGGCATGTGAATGTCGTCTTTTCTTGATCTTCAGGAGCTATGGGGATTTGGAAGTAGCCAGATAGTCCATCCAAGAAACAGTAGTACATATGCCCGGTTAATCTTTCCAACATTTGATCTATGAAAGGTAAAGGGAAGTGATCTTTTCTGGTGGCGTCGTTCAGCTTCCTATAGTCTATACAGACTCTCCATCCTGTAACTGTTCTTGTGGGAATTAACTCATTCTTTTCATTGGGCACTACCATCATTCCTCCTTTCTTTGGAACTACCTGCACAGGACTTACCCAAGTGTTGTCAAAAATCGGATAAATTATTCCTGCATCTAGAAGTTTAATTACCTCAGCTTTGACAACTTCTTTCATGTTGGGGTTTAACCGTCTCTAAGGTTGCACACACGACTTATATTCTTCTTCCATTAAAATTTTGTGGGTGCAGAATACGGGGCTTATTCCCTTGATGTCAGAAATTTTCCAAGCTATGGTTTTTTTGTGTTCTCTTAGTACCTTTATCAGCTCTTCTTTTTCCTTGGGTTCTAGTTCTGCAGAGATGATTATTGGTAGCATAAAATTGTCCCCGAGGACTGCATATTCTAAGTGTTTTGGTAACTGTTTTAATTCCAATTTAGGGGGCTCTTCGATGGAGGGTTTCTGTTTTAATTCATCATCATTTTCTATGCTTTCTTCTTTCATTTGTTTGAATGATGATGTATTCAGATTCAACTCATTGTCTTCATCTTCTTCCCCCTCTTCTTGAGTCAGGTACAATTCTGTCGTGTTGTCATGTATGATTTCCTGTAATGAATATTGAACGATATGATCAGTAGTATCAACAAAATAACAGGAATCATCTTGCTCTTTAGAATACCGTATGGCATCATAAATTTGAAAAATGATTTCTTCATCACCTATTCTCAGTGCGAGTTTACCATCACCTACATCAATAACGGCTCTAGCAGTGGCTAAAAAAGGACGCCCTAATATTAAAGAAACATTAATATCTTCATCCATGTCTAACACAACGAAATCAACAGGGAAAATAAATTTATCAATTTTTACCAAGACATCTTCGATAATTCCTCTAGGATATTTAATGGATCTATCTGCTAACTGAATACTCATCCTAGTGGGTGTTGGTTCCCCAAGATCTAGTTGTTTAAACATTTTATAAGGCATTAAATTTATACTGGCGCCTAGATCAGCTAATGCTTTCTTAATATTCAAGCTACCAATTAAACAAGGGATAGTAAAACTTCCTGGGTCTTTTAACTTGGTTGGTAGCTTATTTTGGAGGATGGCTGAGCACCCTTCATTAAGTTCCACCGTTGACACCTCTTCAAGTTTTCGTTTATTCGTCAGGAGTTCTTTTAGGAATTTTGCATATTTCGGCATCTGTGAAATAGCTTCAACAAAAGGTAAGTTGATATGTATTTGTTTAAAATGTTCAAGAAACTTACCGTATTGTGCATCAATCCGTTCCTTTTTTAACTTTGTTGGATATGAGATTGGTAGTTTGTTCTCATTGCGTAATGGAGTTTCATCCTTCATCCCTTCATCTCTTGTGTTGTTGTTCTCGTTTGGGCTTTGTTTCTTCAGTTCGCCTAATTCCTTTCCACTTCTTAGTGTGACTGCTTTGACCTGTTCTGTCCCTCTAGGAAAAATTTCTACTTGTATTTCACAGATCATCTTAGTAAGCATTCCAACCGTCTTAGTGAGTTCCCCAAATGACTCAATAAATTTTTCAATTGACGATTGTTGATCTTTAAGGGTTCTCTCGATATCTTGCAGGCATTTTTCTATATTTGCCAATTCCTTCTCGTGGGTTTGTTTCTTCTCTTGTGGATAGGGCAAATTTTGGAAGTTCTGAGGAGGTTGTTGCCTTTGATTTCCTTGATTGCCTTGGCCTCCCTACAAAAAATTTGGGTGGTTCCTCCAACCTGGATTGTAAGTGTTACTATAAGCATTATTATTGGATCAGAAATTATTACCTACATAGTTCATCTGTTCGTCCTCTGCTCCTGGTTGGTAAGGTGGGTACTCAGGATTCGGCACGTTTCCACCTGTGTCGCATTGCATGACTGGATGTGCCTGTGAAGAACATATGCTGTCAAGCTTTTTGTTCATCATCTCGATCTGCATTGATAGCATGGTCATGGCATTGACGTTGACAACTCCTACTGATTTCGTCGGTTTAGTCCTTGAAGCATGCCATTGATAATTGTTTAGTGACATCTCCTCAATGAACTCGTAGGCTGCTTCTGGAGTTTTGTTGTTCAAGGTTCCACCGGCGGCTGAATCGATCAGTTGCCTTGTTGAGAGGTTGACACCGTTATAGAAAGTTTGGACTTGTAGCCACAAGGGTAGGCCATGGTGTGGGCATCTCCTCAAGATATCCTTAAATCTCTCCTATGCATCGTACAGCGTCTCTAAATCCATCTGCACAAAAGAAGAGATATCATTCTGTAATTTGGCCATTTTGGTCGATGGAAAATATTTCATTAAAAAATTTTCGGTCATTTGATCCCACATAGTGATTGATCCTCATTGTAACGAGTTTAACCACTGTTTAGCTTTATTTCGTAATAAAAAGGGAATAACCGAAGATGTATGGCATCATCAGAAACGCCATTTATTTTGAAAGTATCACAGAGCTCTAAAAAGTTAGCTATATGCGTGTTTGGATCTTAGTCCTGCAAACCATCAAATTGAACAAACTGTTGAATCATTTGTATTGTGTTAGGCTTTAATTCAAAATTGTTAGCAGATATAGCAGGCTTAACAATACTAGATTCTGCTCCTGTTAAATGCGGTTTCGCATAATCAAACATGGTGCGTGGAGCATTATTTTCCCCCACATCATGTGATGGTGGGTTGTTTTCGTCCATCCCTTCAGTAGGATTGGATCTACCTTCTTTCTCCCTTTCTGTGTAATCTAGGGCTCACCTAGTTTCCCGACGATTCCTACGAGCGGTAGCTTTGATTTCATTATCGAATATCAAAGGTCCTCTCGGGTTCCTTCTAGTCATAAACTAGAGGTACCTGCTAGGGAAAAGAAAGAAAGAAAATTTCAGCTAAAAGTAAAAATAGAAATAAAAACAAAAATAAATTGTGAAAAATAAAAATTAGGGCTAAAGTAATAAAAATAGAGTTTTCTTAATATTTTAGTTCCCCGGCAACGGCGCCAAAAACTTGATCGCTACAATCAGAGCTTTAAAATTTATAAAAGAATGATCGAACCTGGAGACTAACTCTGACAACGATTAAAGGCAAGTGTACCTATCGAACAGTAGTATAGCTTAGGCAAGACCAGATTATTGAACCCAAAGGAACTAAAAGTATTAATACTAACTTTCTTTTTATTATTTAGCCTATATTAAAGTGAAGGTTGCTTTTAACTATATTGTCGAAGACTAAAACTAAGAACACAAAGGCAAGAAGAATGAATTGGAAAATAACTTTAAAGAAAAACTTAGTTGATTGCGACGATACCTTCGGGAAGAATCCACCTAGACTTCACTTATTATCTAACCCCAAATTATATGATTTCTTTACTTAGCTTGATCTGTGAGACTTCCTAACCTATGTTAAACCCTCTCTCGAGAAGAATAACGTCTAACCCTAGGTTAATTAGTGGAACTCTCGTTCGCTTATAATAACCCCCGGGATAGCAGTAAATCGATCAATGGACTCCCATATTAGGTTTCACCCTAATCCGGCAAAATCTCGTAACCCTATCTCTAGGTGTTCGATCAACTCCGCTTAATTATGTTAGATCTTCTCTTAGGCAGGGTCTATTCCTCCTCCACCTAAGCACATTAGATTTAGATTAAACAACATAATTAAGAACAAACTAAGTAATTCATTATATAACTTAAAAACTAAATAACAAGATTGATCTAGGTTTCATCCCCTTCAGGTATCTGAGGGGTTTAGTTCAAAACGAATAAAGAAAACATTGCAAGAGAAAAGATAAAACAAAACATAATAAATTCCTAAAACCCACTGAAGGAATTGAGTATAATTCCGGCTTCTTGGGATGGATCAACTGGCTATTCTCGTGTTATTCCCTAACTCTGACCTTCTCGGCTTGGCTCATTGGCCTAGCTTTCGATGCCTTTCAAAGGTGGTACTTGAGGGATATATATAGGCTCTTGGAATGCGATTCTTTCTCCCTAAGTATCCTTTTCCGACTGAAATTGCTCTTTCCAGCGACAGAGGCACGACCATGTCACACGCCCGTGTGGATCGAGGCCAGACTGTGTTTGGACTTCTAAAGAGAGGCACGGCCGTATGAGACGGGGTTGAGGCCGTGCTCTAGGTGTTCGTCGAGGCACGGCCATGCGAGCTATGGGCCAGGCCGTGTCAATTTCATAAAAAGGCCCATTTTCTCCGTTTTAGGCCCAATTTGTGTTCTTTTCATCCTCAGGTGCTTTCCTAGGTCTAAGACATGAAAAGAAAGGATTACAAGCACCTTTTTATACAAATCAAGGAATAAATCATAAAAAAGTAAGCTAAATGTGGGATTAAAATATGTTACTTTTACGGTTTATCACATATACAATTATGCTTGAGTAATTGCAATTATGCCCAGAAGCATCGTTTCAATAATTCGCAATTTACTTAATAATGGAGTCAATCCACAAGAAGTACCATGATTAAAAACTCTTTATTGTATACTTTTTATGAAAGCAATTCATCCAACTGTTTCGTTTAATGACCTCATCATGTGTGTATTACTCTTATATGATATCCTTGATTCTTTTGAGTTAAATTTGTTCACTCAATACAATCCTATTTTATTTCATTGTCACTATTGTGTCTTTTTAATGATTAATATGACCACTATCAACTAATGACTGTGATAAATTGCTCGTTCTAGAACAAGCAACCTGTGACCACGTTTCACATTTATCAATCCCCACAATGTCAATGAGAGAATATCATTAACTCTTTAATCGAACTATGAATTTCATTGTTGCTAGTAAAGCCATGCCATACACAAGTCATGTAACGCCTCATTTTTATTTAAATTCGACTATTGTAATTTTGACATGTATGAGTGTTTGCTTCAGTGATTATGTGTTCTGGGTGTGTGTGGGAGGTCCCAAGTTCAAGTCTCAACTTGGGTAAATTTTGGTATTTTTATGAATAAAGCCCAAACCCTGGTTAATAGGCTTTTAAGCTAGAGTGTGTAAGTAATTAACAGAATGGGACTGCTGGTCTAAGGGCTAAGTGGAATGTTGAGGTTGTTGGAGGTTTGGGGTTCGAATCCTTTTGTGAGCAGGGGGAGTTATTTTTCTGCTAGTGCCGTGTAGGAGTTTAAGTTTTAGTGAAATGCTGACAATGGAGTGGTTGAGGGAGAAAATTAAGGAGAGGGGACGAGGCAGTTATCAGAATCTGATCAGTTGGTTTGGGTTGGGAAAATTTGGCTATCTCCCTCTCAATTTTGTTCTCTTCTTTTTGCCGTTTAATTTTTTTTCTTTCTCAAAAACCTTGCCAAAATTTTACTGCTCTCCCTCCTATCCCGATTCTTCCTTCTTTCAATCATTTTTGTAATACGTATTCGGGGCGCGCTTACGGTAAGTTGCGGGTTGGATTATCTTACTTGTTTCTTTAATTGTCGAAGGTTTTAAAAGGGGTTTTGTTGTGCTTAGGAGATATTTGAGAGGCTGGAATCAACGTGACGTTGATTTGATTCGAAGTGGTGACCGGTTTGGTAGCAGTAAGTCAATTTTACGTTGTTGGGATTAATCGATTTAGACTCATTTTTGGGTTTTAAGAGTTGGAATATTCTGATTATAGGTACTGATGATCTTGGGATTGTGTAGGCAGCGAAATCGAATCAGGCGTGTACCCGAAAACGCAAAAAATGAGGTTTCAGCGAAAGCCAAAAACCTTTTTGTCGACGCCACACTGGCGTGTGGTTGCCTGTATGGCAAGCCGTGTGTATGACTGTTAGTCACCACATGGCCATGTGATTGACGAGCCAGGCCGTGCGCGAGTGACACGGCCGTGTGACGGCTAAGCGAAGCCATGTGGGGTTCTGGGGTGTGATCGACGAGCCCAGCCATGTGAGGGCCGAGCGAGGCCATGTAACCTACACGGCCAAGGTCAATTTGGGCCGTGTGGGCCCACATGGGCAGGCCACATGAGCGTGTGAGCCCATTTTCCTGTAATGTTCTGTAAGGTTGCAAGAGTCGCCCTAGTTAACTGTGGGCCTAATGTAGGGTCGGTAAGCTTTAGCTAAACCCCTAATTATGTGACTTGACTTTCTGATTTCTGTACCGAACATGAATTCTGATATCTGAATGTATGAATTGTGTTTGCATAATAGCGTGACATTTTATGTATATTGCATTGTATCGAGGTGGGTTGATGATTCAGAGGAAGTATCTGAAAGGCTCTCAAGCTTGTTATCTGGCAGCCCAGCTGAAACTTTCTGATCATGTGCCGCATTCGGTACAGCATGGTGTGTAGGGATGGGTGGGTTGATTTTATCCCCACATAGTGTGTAGGGTTGGACGGAGTTTGTGTGTAGAGGATGGTGGGTAGGATTCTGCTATTCTGTCTGATCTGTGTATTATGACTGAAATGGGCTAAGGCCCTAGACCATATCTGATTCTGCATCTGAGTGGGCTAAAGTCCACACCATTTCTGTAATGGGCTCAGACCCAAACTGCAACAATCATGTCTATTATCTGATATCTTTGTGTGTATGTTTTCTGTGGGTATTACACACAGAGTTTGCGAAAACTCACCCTTTTCTATTTAATATGTTCAGAAAATCCCCAGCAGTAGATGGATTGGTGCGGCGGAGGACTCGGAGGTGACCACGGTTCTGGACATTTTACTATGGTTTTATTTTTAATTATTAATTATGGTTTGATTATATCTGGGTAATTTTTATGTAATAAAGCCTTTACGAATTTTTGTTTTAAATTTGAGATTATTATCTTATGAGCTGCTAGCAGTAGGACAAGACGCGAGTTTTCAAAATAAACAAAGGTTTTATCAAGATACGTACGACCTCACGAATATTTTTAAAAAGCTTCCGCAACATATAAAGTTTTGAAATGGAAAATGAACATATAAATGACCCGTTTTGGCGATAGCTTAAGATACCTAAAAATGGTTTTAACGCAATTACATTTTCTAAAAGCACTATCATGTGACATTGCCAGATCCAGCCATAACGTCCAGGCTGGGTTTGGGGTGTTATAAGTCATGTACCCAACATATCAGCTATTGGTTTGTTCATCCTTAGAGCATGGTCAGTGACTAACTTAGGATTTAGGTAAGTCACACCATGAATGTCACAAGTGCATCAATTCACAAACGAATTTAGAATTAATTAAACTTGGGTCCAATCTAATGTATCATTCTTACAATGAGTACATCTATGCCTCTACCCATGGAGTCAATTGTTCTGATAGCCAAACTAGCCATCTCCGTAGTTCGAACTGTAGACGACATTATAATCCTCCTAAGTATTTGAACCAAATGTTCACTTTGATTCTTTTACGAGATTATAGACTCGTTTAGATTATCTACTAAAGCAAGTTGTCTTTCTTGCAATGTAAATGTTTTTACAGTGCTACTTATCATCAGTATGAACTTAGACAATCAATGAACTAATATTTTCTTGTCACAATTTTGCTTTGTATGCAAAACATGAAAGAAAAAACACAAAAGATATAATAGTGAAATGTGAAATTAATTTTATCTATTTATTCATCATTCAAATACATAAAAAATAGTTACATGTTTAGTACAATATAGACACATTTCCCAACACTTGTGAATTCATATTGGTATATGATATGATTTAATGATATGAAACTATATGTGTATATATGTAATTTGTGATAAAGATAGTATATAAAATATTATACGAATCGATTAAAATGGAGCTTTGGAGGGAAATTTGAGTATGAAAGAGCTATTAAGTTCAAAAGTGATTGAGTTGGTATACTGAGATTGAGTATTCAGTTGAATAAATAACTATGTATTGATGGTATGAATTGACTAAGTAGCATATGAAATGAATGGAAAATGGTATGGTAAGTACTAAAAAGTATGGTATGACGCAATCATATGAATTTGCCAATGAGAACATGTTTCAATTTGGTATGATATAAATGAAAGAAGTGGTATTATAATGTTGAATGTTATGAAATTGTAAGTTATATGCAAAAGTTTAGTGCATTGGTATGCAAATTGCTATATATATTCATGTCAAATGTGAATGGAAACTATTGGCATAAATGATATATGTGAATGAGTTAAAATAGATTTCAGTTTGACTGTATGTATTTGCTATTATAACTTTAACTTGAACCATGAAAGTACCACTGAGCTTTATCGCTCAGTGTACGATTTGTTATTCCGAGCACAGATATAAGTCAATCTCGAATTTAAGAGAAGCGATCCAACATCCCAAGCACGACACTTAACTCAACAATTTTTGTGTAGTTTTTGTTGTTTTGATAAATTGTATGTACTTAGGGTTTTAGCTAGTTTTGTATCGAAAATAATCATTTTGGAAGTTTGGTTATTTAACACTATCTTAAATTGAGTTTATGGTATCTTTAGGCATATATGAAATTGGTATGATATTTGAATTGGCTGAATTGAGGTTGTTACACAACTGTTTAGGTGTTTCAACTTGGTACCGTATTGTCCTTATGGGAAATAAGCAGTTACGTCGTGACAACGTACTTTGAATGTCGCGATGAGATCAAGCAGTGAGTTGCATCATGGCGACATATTCTCAATGTCATGATGAGATCGAGTTAGTGAGTTGCGTCACGATGAGGAACCCCTGTTGTAGCGACATCAACACGATATTTTGTAAATTTACAATTGGATCCTTATTCAACCTTGAGTCATCTTAAGAGATTTTGTAAGCTCATATAAGACTTGAAAATGCTTTATAACATGTAGCAATCATGTTTTGAACTTAGTAATTTGTCTTAATTCTTAAATGTAATGTATTTGATCGTAATTGCTCTGACAACGAATGTGGCATCCTGTAGCTTAGACCCGACGATCGGGTCGGGTATAGGATGTTACAGTAGATCTTAACAATAATGAAGGTGTTGGAATGATGGTGCTTGGGGATTGGAAAAACAAAGATGTTGTTGTAACACCCCTAACCTGTATCCGTCACCGAAGTAGGGTTACGAGGTATTACCGATCAATACATATCATTTAACATAAATATATCATACATTTATGCATTCATACTCAATATCATTTAATCACAATCACATTGTCCCTTATAAGGGCATATGAGGCCTTAAACATGCTTTAGAAGAGGTTCGGGACTAAACCGATATCATAAAAAAATTCCAGAAACTTAAAAAAATTTTCATGTAAACCAGGGTCACACGCCCGTGTGAATAGCCCATGTGCCTCACACGACTAGTAGACACACCCATGTATCAGGCAGTGTGAAAACAGGGCATACATACCGACCACACGCCCATGTGTCTAGCCCGTGTACCCCTCGAAGTGGCCACAGACGCCCGTGTACCGGGCCATGTGCTAGGCCATGTCAAACCTGTAGGGTGTACTGACTTATGCAACACGGCCAAGTCACACGCCTGTGTGCTAGGCCGTGTGCCATTTAGGGGGGTATATTGACTTGTACCACATGGCCAGTCACATGCCCGTGTGTGAGACCGTGTGGTGCATACTGACTTCAAATCAATTTCAACACCAAGGGACACACACCCGTGTAACAAGACCGTGTGTCACATACGGCTGAGACACACGCCCGTGTCTTTGCCCGTATGGACAAAAATAGGCCATTTGCAATGCCAATTGCCACCCCATTTTGCACATACCTACATTAGTACAAATGGTACCATTTCAAGACACAAATATGCAGCCAAATCAATCCCAATTCATACACATTTCATGCTATACAATTACAACCATTTCACTTACTCAAATATAACCCAAAACAACATCAATAATATGGTTCATTTACCATAATTCACATATATGATTCATTCAATAAAACCACTTCAAATATGCATTATCAATTCAATCTTCTTCATTCATTATAGGTTAATATACCTAATTCAAAACAAAGTCATTCACACATCTTTATACAATAACCATATCATCATCACAAGTCAACTTAAAAGGCTCAAAATACATATTCATCAAGCATATCAAAATGAATCAAGCTTATACATGCCATATACCATATATACACAACTCAAAAGTACCAAAATAGATGTCCGATAGTGCGATGAAGTTCCTGACGATCCCCGGTTTCGAGCTAGCTTTGATTCACTATAAAACATAGAAGAAAAATAAACAAAGTAAGCTATAAAGCTTAGTAAGTTCGTATGTAAATATGAAATAATCTCAACATTTATAACATTTTCAAAACGGATAACATAATTAGATTTTAGAGCATTAATTAACGAGTTAACATATAGTTAAACCACATCGTAACTCATAAGTCCTCAACATCTTCTAACACATTACTTGAGCAGTTTTTCGTACATACCTGTACCGATACTTATCTAACTCTCAACAATTCTCTTATCAAGCCATTTTGGATTATAAATACTTATGAGACAATTTCATCAATTTTCCGATGCCATAGTCCAACTATGGTCTTATACGTACATTGCCAAGGCCCTGCCGTGGTCTTACAATCATATGCCATAACCCGATTATGGTCTTATTTTTCAATTTGCCATAGCCCAACTATGGTCGTATTTCGAAACTCATATGCTTAAATCATACATTTAGATTCGATATTTCCAAATTTAACTAATAGAATACATACAATCTCAATTCTATCCATCAATTAAACAATTGCACTATTAAGTTCAATTATACGAACTTACCTCGTATAAGGATTTGGCGAAACGGACCGACTACTCGATAACCTTGCTTTTCCTTCGATTTAAATCTGAATTCTTTCTTTCTTGCTATGATCAATATACCATAGCTGAAAGTTCCAAGCTTTGAAATGGTGTTTTCAATCCCTAATTTTTGGTGGTTTCTTTCATTAAGGAAGATGACACCTTAATTTCTTTTTGTTTTATTAGACATATTAACTTAATTACTAATTTAACCTTAAGTTTTAACCTTTATAATGTCCATAAATGTCCACTTAAACAACCAATGGTATATTTGCTACACAAAGACTTTAACTTTAAGGTCTATAGCTATTTGACACTTTTAGCTAATAGAACACAAGTTTTATGCTTTACGCGATTTAGTCACTTTTCTCAAATTAAGCATTCAAACAGTAAAATTTCTTTATGAAACTTTCACACAATAATTCTATCATGCTGTAAAATTTAATAAAATAATAAAATAAATATTTTGACTTCGGATTTGTGGTTCAAAAACCACTATTTCGATTTGACTGAAAACGAGCTGTTACAACTCTCCCCCCTTAGGGACTTTTGTCCTCGAATATTTTACTAGTGAATAGGTTCAGGTATTGTTTTCTCATAGCATTCTCAGGTTCCCACGTAGCTTCTTCAACCCCGTGTCGATGCCATAATCCCTTTATTGATGTGATTCTTTTATTTCTCAACGTTTTGATCTCACGAGCTAAAATTCGAATCGGTTATTCAACATATGACATATTAGATTGAATTTCAACCTCGGTTGGGGAAATGACATGTGAAGGGTCGGATCTATATCGTTGAAGCATTGACACATGAAACACATTATGGGTTTTCTCTAACTCAGACGGTAAAGATAGTTGATATGCCACTGGCCCAACTCGCGCAGTAATCTCACACAGTCCGATGAATTGCGGACTCAATTTCATAAATATATAGCTCAACTAATTTGTCAAGTGAGAAATCTGAACGTACTAGAATAAAATAAGCTGATTTCGCCAATCTGTCAAGAACAACCCAGATCACATCTCTCTTTTTCGAAAATAAGGGCAAACCCGATATGAAATCCATTGTTACTCTATCCCACTTCCACTCAGGAATCATAATAGACTGTAATAAACCTAACGGCACTTGATGCTCAGCTTTGACTTGCTGACAAATCAAACATTTCGAAACAAATTCAGAGATACCACGTTTCATGCCGTGCCACCAATAAAGCTGTTTCAAATCATTATACATTTTCGTGCTTCCCGGAGGTACTGATAAACCACTGTTGTATGCTTCGTTTAGAATCTTCTGGATGAGCTCAGAATTTCTTGGTACACATATTCTATCACGAAACATCAAACAGTCATCAGACTCTATTTAAAACTTTGAATCAGAAGTCGACTCACACTGAGTTCATTTTGCTTACAATTCAATATCAAATTTTGGAGCCTTACAAATCTGTTGTAGAAATAATGGTTTTGCTTTCAACTCGGCTATTATCGAACCGTCGTCAGACAAAGTTAATTGTGCGTTCAAAGCACGTAAAGCAAATAAGGACTTTCGGCTCAAAGCATTGGCAACTACGTTCGCTTTCCCTGGATGATAGTCAATCACTAATTCATAGTCTTTTAGCAATTCCAACCATATCCACTGTCGCAGATTCAAATCTTTCTGAGTCATTAGATATTTCAAAATTTTGTGATCGGTATAAACATGGCATTTCTCACTAAACAAATAATGACGCCAAATTTTCAATGCGAACACTATCGCGGCTAACTCTAGATTGTGCATTGGATAATTCTTTTCGTGTTACTTCAACTATCTCGAGGCATAAGCTACCACTTTGGCTTCCTGCATCAAAACACAACCCATGTCATTTAAAGATGCATCACTGAAAATTACGAATTCTTTACCAGACTCAGGTTGAACTAACACTGGTGCTTCTGTCAATAATGCTTTCAATTGATCGAAACTTTGTTGACATTTCTCGGACCATTCAAACTTTACATCTTTCTGTAGCAATCTGCTCATCGGTGTAGCAATCATCGAGAACCCTTTAACAAAGCATCGATAGTAACCAGCCAATCCCAGAAATTTCTAACCTCGGATACATTTCTCAGTGATTTCCAATCAATAACTGCAGAAATCTTGCTCGGATCAACTCGAATACCATCCGCCGAGACTATGTGTCCCAAGAATCCAACTTCCTGGAGCCAGAACTCACAATTGCTGAATTTAGCATACAATTGCTTATCTTTCAAGGTTTACAATACAATCCTTAAATGCTCGACATGCTCAGACTCATCTCGTGAATAAATCAAAATGTCATCAATGAACACAGTCTAAATACGGTCTAAAATTTCGATTCATCAAATCCATAAAAATAGCAGGAGCATTAGTCAGTCCAAAAGGCATAACAAGGAATTCATAATGTTCGTACCTCGTTTGAATGTAGTTTTCGGCACATCTGAGTCTTTTACTCGCAACTGATAATAACTCGATCTCAAGTTAATCTTTGAAAACACTGTTGCATCTTTCAACTAATCAAACAAATAATCTATACACATCTGAGCCTTTGTCGTAACTTTGTTGAGCTGACGATAGTCTATACACATTCTCATTGACCCATCTTTCTTTTTAACAAACAATACTGGTGCACCCCAGGGCAAAAAACTTGGTCTAGCAAATCCTCTATTTGTCAACTCTTGCAACTGAGCTTTCAATTCTTTTAACTCTGTTGGAGCCATTCTGTACGGAGCTATTGATATTGGCATTATTCTCGGTACTAATTCAATACCAAACTCAACCTTTCTAATAGGTGGCAATCTCGGTAATTCTTCAGGAAATACATCCGGATACTCACAAACAACTGGCACTGATTCAACCTTCTTTTCAGACACTTAGTATCTAAAATATAAGCAAGATAAGCTTCGCAACCTTTTCTCACATATCTCTAAGCTGACATCAATGAAATCACTATTGGTAAACCACTCGACTCATAAGATTCAATTCGAAGAATTTCATTATTCTAATATTTTAGTTCTATAGTCTTTCGTCTATAATTCACTATAGCCTCATGCATCGTTAGCCAATCCATACCCAGAATCATATCAAATTCATCAAATGACAACAATATCAGATTAGCCAGAAAAGAAAAATCCCAATACATTAAAGGACAATTCTTGCAGACTTTGTCAACCAAAATACATTTGCCTAAGGGGTTCGAAACTCTAATCACAAATTCAGTAGACTCTATAGGCAAAGTCTTACTAGATACTAAATTCATACATATATAAAAATGAGTTGATCCTGGGTCTATCAATGCAATCATATTAGTATCATAGAGAGTGAACGTACCGGTGATAACATTTGGAGATGACGCTTCTTCGCGAGCGCGAATAGCGTAGGCTCTAGCAGATGCTCTGACCTCAGATCTCACAACAGTATCTCATGTCGCACCTCTACCACCACTCACATTTCAAGCATTATGGAATGCTCTTCCTCTCGTAGTCGTGTTGCTTTTTCTTGCACTCTGAGATTTATCTTTCTCATCTAACTCAGGACAATCTCGAATGAAGTGTTCATGCGAACCACATCTAAAACGGGCTTTATCATTCAGTCTACAATCTTTAAAATGTAGTTTTCCTCATTGTCCACATTCAGGTTTGCTCGGTCTAACATTACCAACACTTTCCACTGACAAAGCTGGAGTTTTTAAACTCGTAAATTGCTTTCCACAATCTCTATTAGAGTACTCCACTGATGCATTTGATCGACTATACAAATTTCAGCTTTCTTTGATGAAGAGTGATAGGGTTTATTCATCAATCTTTTTTTTGAATCTCTAGTTTCCGAATCAACCTTTTTCTTTTCTTTACCCAATTCTTCAGCTTTGCAAGCACGTTCGACTAACACAACAAATTCTTTTAAATCCAATATCCTGACCAGAAATTTAATGTCTTCATTTAGCCCATCAACAAACCGCTTGCACATTATCTCTTTAGTCAAAACATACTCTTGGGCATATTTACTTAACCGTACAAATTCTCTCTCGTACTTGGTTACAGTCATACGACACTGTTTCAATTCTAGAAATTCTTTATGCTTTTGGTCAAGGAACCATTGACTGATGTATTTCTTTCGGAACTTTTTCTGAAAGAATTTCTAGGTCACTCACTCTCTCGGTACTGCCGATACTAAAGTATTCCACCAATAATACGCAGAGTCTCTCAGAAGAGAAATAGCGCACTTTAAGCATTCAACTGGCGTACACGAAAGTTCATCAAATACTTGGATAGTATTTTCAAGCCAGAACTCAGCTTTCTCAGGGTCATCATCAACATTAACCGTGAACTCTTCAGCTTCATGTTTATGGATCTTATCAACTGGAGGCTTATTCAATCTTAAAAGCTCGACTCTTTGAGAAGCTATAGGTACAGTTTGAGGAATAGGAGGGGGTGGAGGTTGTTGAGTAGCCGGATTTGCCTGGACTTATTGAGTGAACCACTCGTTTATCATCTGGAAAAAAGCTTTGTTAGCCTCACCTCCGTGACTACTAAACACGGGTTTAGTTTTGGAAGGCGCTGTCCCTTGAGCGAGAGCGGCGCATTACTCTCTACATCATCAGCTATCGCTTGTTCGGGATCCATTATTATATGAAAGCACAATTTAAGCTGTTAGGAATCATCAAACTATCACAGAGTATATATGGCATGTATAGCTAGACTCTCACACATGCTACGTTAGTACTAGAATCAGCTAAACGTAGCTCTGATACCAATAAATGTAACACCCTTAACCTGTATTCGTTACTGAAGTAGGGTTACGAGGTATTACCGATCAATACATATCATTTAACATACATCTCTCATACATTTATGCATTCATACTCAATATCATTTGATCACAATCACATTGTCCCTTATAAGGGCCTACGAGGCCTTAAACATGCTTTAGAAGAGGCTCGAGACTAAATCGATATCATACAAAAATTCTAGAAACTTAGAATTTTTTTATGTAAACCAGGGTCACACGCTCGTGTGAACAAGCAGTGTGCCTCACACGGCTAGTAGATAAGCCCATGTCTCAGGTAGTGTTAAAACAGGGTATACATACTGACTTAGGTCACACGGCCGGCCACATGCCCGTGTGCCATATCATGTGCTAGGTCGTGTCAAACTTGTAGGGTATACTGACTTATGCAACACGGCCAAGTCACAAGCTCGTGTGTTAAGCCGTGTGCCATTTAGGGGGTATACTGACTTGTACCACATGGCCAGTCACACGCCCGTGTGTGAGATTGTGTAGAGCATACTTATTCAAATCAATTTCAACACCAGGGGACACACGACCGTGTAACATGACCGTGTGTCACACACGGCTGAGACACACGCCTGTGTCTTTGCCTGTATGGACAAAAATAGGCCATTTGCAAGGGCAATTGCCACCCCATTTTGCACATACCTACATAAGTACAAATGGTACCATTTCAAGACACAAATATGCAGCCAAATCAATCCTAATTCATACACATTTCATGCTATACAATTACAACCATTTCAGTTACTCAAATATAACCCAAAACAACATCAACAATATGGGTCATTTACCATAATTCACATATATGATTCATTCAATAAAACTACTTCAAATATGCATTATCAATTCAATCTTCTTCATTCATTATAGGTTAATATACCTAATTCAAAACAAAGTCATTCACAAATCTTTATACAATAACCATATCATCATCACAAGTCAACTTAAAAGGCTCAAAATACATATTCATCAAGCATATCAAAATGACTCAAGCCTATACATACCATATACTATATATACATAACTCAAAGGTACCAAAATAGATGTCCGATAGTGCGGTGAAGTTTCTGACGATCTCCAGTTCCGAGCTAGCTTCAATTTACTATAAAACATAGAAGAAAATAAACAAAGTAAGCTGTAAAACTTAGTAAGTTCGCATGTAAATATGAAATAATCTCAACATTTATAACATTTTCAAAACGGATAACATAATTAGATTTTAGAGCATTAATCAACGAGTTAACATATAGTTACACCACATCGTAACTCATAAGTCCTCAACATCTTCTAACACATTACTTGAGCAGTTTTTCGTACATACCTGTACCGATACTTATCTAACTCTCAACAATTCTCTTATCAAGCCACTTTGGATTATAAATACTTATGATACAATTTCATCGAATTTTCGATGCCATAGTCCAACTATGGTCTTATACGTACATTGCCAAAGCCCTGCCATGGTCTTACAATCATATGCCATAACCTTGTTATGGTCTTATTTTCCAATTTGCCATAGCCCAGTTATGGTCTTATTCCGCAACTCATATGCTTAAATCGTACATTTAGATTCGATATTTCCAAATTTAACTAATAGAATACATACAATCTCAATTCTATCCATCAATTAAACAATTTCACAATTAAGTTCAATTATACGAACTTACCTCGTATAAGGATTTGACGAACCAGACCGACTACTCGATAACCTTGCTTTTCCTTCGATCTAAATCTGAATTCTTTATTTCTTGCTATGATCAATATACCATAGCTGAAAGTTCTAAGCTTTGAAATGACATTTTAAATCCCTAATTTTCGGTGGTTTCTGATATGAATGCACCTATAACGGAACTAAACTGAGACACCCTCGAGCTGCCCAATGGACCAATTACGCATAGCCGTGCTAAACGACTTAAGGATGCCACTTCAGTTTTAGTGGCACAAATCTGGAACGAAGAAAGAAAGGACTTCAAGAACACACCAAATATTTACAATTTATTTAAACCCAATTATGCTAGCTACCAAACAATCACATGAGCTCGTTATTAGCTCATTCTTATCTCATTTTAATTATTTTATTGCTAGGTGCCTTTTCAAAAACCTAAAGGTTAAGGGACAATGTTACTGGTGCCTTTTCAAAAACTTAAGGGTTAAAAGGTTGTTAGGTGCCTCTTCAAAAACTCAAGGGTTAAGGGTTAAAGGTTGCTGGTGCCCTTTCAAAAACTTAAGGGTTAAGAGGCAAGATTAGAAGACTATTTGGCTAGCCTTTGTTCAGCCTATAAAAAGGCTATGTAATTCTCATTTGACACAATTCAGACTTTAAGAAAATTTTATGAATTTTGTTCATTTGAGTGAGTTTATCTCCTCTTCATTTTAGTACAAGTTTCGTTAGACTTATCAAGCTTGCTTGTGGCGTCTTCGACTTGTTTGAACTTATCACCAAATTCCCTTTGGTGTGGCGTTCATTAACCTATTTTCATCTTTCCACCTTAAACATTATAGAATCCGGGGTGACACTCTTTAGTGTCGAATCGCTTTTTGTTTAAGTTCGTTTATCCACCCCCATCAAAATTATCCTTTATCTATTTTTTTTATTCTATTTATCCATTTTTCATTTCTTTTCATCAAACCAAACCATTTCTTATTTTTATTCACTTAAAACTTCCGCAAACGCATCCATATTTTCCAATTATTTTCCAAAGGCTTGATTCCTCCTCGTAGACGATTGGGCAACCCGCATACGTTTCGACTCATCCCGAGCCGGCCCGTATCAGTTTCTTTCATTAAGGAAGATGACACCTTAATTTCTTTTTGTTTTATTAGACATATTAACTTAATTACTAATTTAACCTTAAGTTTTAACCTTTATAGTTTCATTTATAATGTCCATAAATGTCCACTTAAACAACCAATGGTATATTTACTACATAAGGACCTTAACTTTAAGGTTCTATAGCTATTTGACACTTTTAGCTAATAGAACACAAGTTTTACGCTTTATGCGATTTAGTTCTTTTTCTCAAATTAAGCATTCAAGCAGTAAAATTTCTTTACGAAACTTTCACAAAATAATTCTATCATGCTGTAAACTTTAATAAAATAAATATTTTAGCTTCAGATTTTTGGTTCTGAGACCACTGTTTCGATTTGACTAAAAACGGGCTATTATAGTTGTTGTGGAGTTGTTATTGAAGGTCAAAGGTATGTCTGATATTAGATACACGATTTTGAATTATTCAAGCACATAAATTATCCAAAAGCATATATATATCGACTAGATATTCCATCATTGTCAGAAAGTTTGAGTCCATTCCAAGATTACATTGCCGTAGGCCTTATCTAGAGTATTGCACTTAGCCGTCCATGATGCTAAATATTCATGTAACACCCCAAACCCGATCGAAAAGGTTCGACTTGAATATGGAAAAATACATTAACAACCGAAGTGGCCCTCTGTTAACTCCTAACATATTCTCCAACACACCACTTAATAACAACAAATAATGTGTTTTAAATAATTCAGACATGGAAGGTAAACATGTGAGCTTGCAAGACAAACAAAGGAAAGGTTCGTATGCCAAACAATAGATAACTTAAGGGTTCGCATAAATGGTGCACTTAGAGTACATACAATCATACATGATAATATAAATACTTAAAATTTATTTTAAGGTTCACATTGTTATAGTATGACCAAAGACCAATCATGAGATGATTGTAATTTCATACTTGTTTTACCTTGTTTATTAATATAAGGCATTACAATTATTATTTTAGTTTCTTTTTCTGTGTATATAAATAAGCTGAATTGTAATAAAGTCCTAAGAAAAATATGATTATTCTTAAAAGGTCCTTAGTCAAGTATTATTGTGGGGTTGGACAACAATAATGCATTGAGACTAATGTGTAGTTGATTGATGACAAAGTGTTGTCATTGACATAAGGATTTCAAAATCAATACATGAGTATGTGCTAGAGAACAACATATTGGACTGACCCGCCATGAGTATGTTTCTTGGTTTATTATGTAATAGTCACAACATTACTCATAGTGATAACTATGTATACAATTCTCAGACTAGAGATCATCATTATCCCAATATTGTGAGTCGTATATTTTGATACAGTCAAACGTCTTCCGTAACTGGTTGTACGGAAAAGACTAGTGTTGAATATACCATAATCTATGTAGTGGGATATGGTTGATTAATATAGGATTTGTCTCTCCTACATAATGGGAGCAATATCTTAAGTCACTTGATTGAGTGAGACTAGAAATGCACGACCATGCTTGAATAAGTTGATATGAAATATCATACTTATTTGTTTATTATAATCTACTCGAGATATCAAGAAACATGAGATTGGATTATGCAAGTGTGATTGTTCCATGACTTGTGTCCGATCTAGATATAAAGGAAAAATAGATGTAATACATGAAAGTTTTATCACAGAAAAGTTATGTCAAATTACAACATTTTGTAACTTAGGTAGCAATGATGCATTGCTAGATGCCACTCATTGCTTGTATTATTATAAATGTTCTAGTATTACTACTAACGTTACAAGAACCTACAGGGTCACACCCTATGGTTAAAATGAACAAAATCGAAACACGGTTGGTATTGTGTTTAGCTGTCACATGAATTAAATTAATTATTATATTAATTTAATACGACAGTTAAATATTAAACGAATTAAATGTACAAGCTTGTTGTATACAAATAGAAAACATAGTTAAAATTAATATATGAATTTGATTCATATAAATTTTTAACAGAATATAGTTTACTGAAATTAATATAATTATGATCATGGTCAAACATTAAAACATGGTAGTTATAATTCTTTTTGAAAATAATATAACAATTTTAATACTTTCCATATACCAAAATCCTGAATTAGGGTTAAGAGTATTTTTAAAGAAAATAAGTAAAAAAAGGTCTAACAACCATTTTGGAAGATTTTTCTCTGGAAAAGTTCCATGAGAGCTTTTGTCGTTTGTTTTAATACAGGGTGGACTAAGTAGAGGCTAAGACGTTTTCGTTGTAGCTTGGAATCAACATCGAATCAACTTCATCCTCTTATCATTTTAAGGTATATATTCAACCTTGTTTCAACCCATTTCGTTCCTCTTACATGGATCCATGGCTGGGGATCGCTGAAATATTTTTTCGCTACGCCACGGGGCGTACCAACAGTCCCAACACGCACACATCAAATAATCTAAGTTCGCATAACACATACAGTATGAGTTCGCACAAAATACGGTCTCACAATTAATAAGAGTTTGCACTTTAAACATGTACAATAAGGTTTGCTTAACTAACTAGCATATAAGTTCGTAGAACAGTTTAAAACATAAATCCACATAAAACCTAAGCTCTCGTAATTACAGTAGATTACATACAAATAGGCTTCGCAACTAATGATCGTTCATCCATAGGTTTCGTAAACAGAGAATTCATACAAGGGTTCACATACTTGTATTGAGTTCACTAAATTGTAAGATAATTCTACAAAGCGTTTCACATACATATGGACATCACTAATAAACAGGGGTCGCAAAAAAATAAGATTTTGCAAATAAACTGACACGTATCATACTTTGGAAAAATTAAAAGAAAACAACATGGTGCGCATGCATAGAGAGAATAAACATGAAACTTCATTTATGCTAAAAAGAAATTAATAACAAAGGTTTAACTGGATGGTTCGCAAAATAAATTAGACTTTTAAGAAATTATTTCCAACAACAGAGTCAAATTATAATAAGACTAAACCCACATAAACAAAATCCCATCGCCTAATTTCTAGGTTCGCCAATATCTATTCAGGGAAGAGACTCGCCAAGTCATCTACCTTGCCACTGCCATCCGCGACCTACTTACCTGTGAAGTAAGAGATGAGCTAGAGAGTTTATTACGAACTTAGTGAATAATCAGTATTCAACAGAGTATGCTTTTATAAACAAAGTTTTTAAACAAAAAGGAGACTTAGTTTGAAAATGATTTCACATGCTGAGTTCGCAGGTGAGGTGATGTAACACCCTTAACCCGTATCCGCCGCCGAAATAGGGTTACGGAGCATTAGCAAAAATTTTTAGAACATTTACAGACATGTCATGCCAATCACTATTCATTAACCGAGATCATTCGTAATGTCCCTTAAATGGACCCTCGAGGCCTAATACGAGTATTAGAATCAAGTCGGGACTTAATCAAAAACTCTAAGAATTTTTCGTGACATTTCAAAAATTTTCCAAAGTGCAGGGCTAACATGCCCTTGTGGTCCAAAGGACACGTCCATGTCTTAGGTCATGTCCGATTTAGGTTGCTCTCTGACTTGTGCCACACGGCCATGCCACACATCCGTGTGCTAGGCCGTGTCTCTCACACGGCTGAGACACACGCTCGTGTCTTTGACATGTGCTCAATTTTGAGCATTCTATTTTCTTGAATTTAAAGTGCAGGGACACACGGCCTAACTACACGCCCATGTACCAGGCCGTGTGTCACTCACAGCCCAGACACACGTCTGTGTGTCAGCCCGTGTGGACAAAATTAAGCCATTTCCTAACCTAATTTGTTACCCCAATTTACCATGTTCCTGCACTAAAACATACTAAATATAATCCAACCATTTCAAGCATCCATCTTAGGCAAGTTTCATCATTTACAACGCATATCATTATATGCATACATGTTTATTATCTTGTCTTGGTTTAGTCCATATGATAGCCATAATTTGATCAACTACCTAACAAATGTGTAGCTACCATAGTATGGCATTACAAATATATCAAATCAAACCATTACTAGCCATTCCAATGGCTAGATTACAAGCATCATTTACATTTACATGCCAATATGGCCAATATAACCTATACATGCCATTGTAACCATTATTGCTTTACCATATTATACCGATATGGCCAATGGATAGTGTAACATCCTGGAAAGGGCCTATGCATTTTCGGTTTAATGGTACGAAATGACAAGTTTTAAGTATTATGAATAAATTTTTTTTAACATTTTTGGAAACCTGGAAATGCATGAAAATGAAAATGGAAATGAACATATTTGGAAACCTGGAAATGCATTGGTCATGAACATTTTTTTTGGAAACCTGGAAATGTAAGGAAATGATTCAAAAATGGAAAGTGAACATTTTTGGAAACTTGGAAATGTAAGAAAATGGCAAGTCTACAGAGCCGATCGAAAATTTTAGGAAACTTAGAAATAACCTGGAAATGTCGAATTTTAAAGTTGAAAATAGGAAATTAAAGCAAGGTGGCCTTAAAAGAAAAAGTTTGTGAAATTCGGCACACAAACAGGCTTGGAAAAGTGGCCTGAAGATGCCACTTAGGGCCTCTGAAAATGGCGCCACATGCAAGGTGTTGGGCCTGGGTTCGAGTCACTTGGGAAGCAAATAAATGAGGTTTTATTTTGGCTTCCAGAAGGCTGAGGTGGACGACACATGTTTCTAGAAAAGGAGGTGTTTTATTTTCATAAATATGTGATTAATAAGGTGATAAATAAATGATTTTTAATTGGATTATTTTCAAGGGATGATAAAGGATTTTTAATTGGATTATTTTCAAGGGATAATAAAGGATTTAAATTGGATTAAACCCTTTTATTTATGATAATTAAAAGATAAGGTTATCAGATAGAGGAGTGGTGGCCAAGTAAGGGACTCCTTAGCTGATAATTTCGGCTATAAAAGGAAGTTAAAGGCCTTCCTCTCATCTTTTCTAAGTGTTGCCGAAAATTCCCTAGCAAACTCTCCCTGCCGAATTTTCTTCTCCTCTTTTCTTCTTCTTTTCTTTTCTACTATCAAGCCGAAACCTCTTTGATATCGGTCTAAGTCTACATAGCCGAATCTTTGTGGTTTCAAACAAGGGTGACGTCGACTGTGGTGTTAAGGTAAGAATGGATTCTTGTTGTTTAATCTTTTTCAATCAAGATTTAGGAACTGATCTTTTTGGATGTCTCTTGGCCGAATATTAAAGGAGGAATTTCGGGATTTCTGATCTAAGGATTTTGGCCATTCAAGAAGAGAGTTTCGAGATTCAAGGATTTAAGGTAAGAAAAGCATGGTTTAGGCCATTTGATTAAGTTTATTAAGTGATTTGGAACGCAGATCTAACATATGTGTGTAGGGATTTCAACACCTCCATAACTAAGGGTTACTTTTCGGGATTTGGAATCACAAGGTATGTGTTTAAGATATTCGGTCAAGGTTTATTTTAAAGGTTTGGATTTATTATTAGAAGCCGAAAACTAACCTATGGAGTAATATAGTGTTTAGCCGAATTCACAAAGGAGGAATACAAAGATCTGGCATTTGATTCTTAAAATCAATTCGGCAACAAGGTAAGTAATACTAATCCTATTAGTATTTGGAATAATGGCCGAATGGTCTTTTAAATAGAAAGTGATGAATTTATGTAGGATTTGAGATCTAAATCAGTAGATCGATTTTCGGGATTTCAAGGACTTCGTTAAACGAATCAGGTGTGTACCCCACACTACTTTATAATATGAATTATGGTTATATGCATTAAAATATGTGTTAATGAAAATAAGAATGTGGCTAAAGTACCATGTTAAGGTACTAAGTACTCAGGTACGTTTCCTACTCCCACTAGGAATATGAAAAATGTTATTCGTAACATGGGAATATGATTAAGTTGTGAACTCTGGTATATTATGTATGTTAATGTATGGGCATATGGTTGTATATTGAAAGGGGAAGTGAAAAGTGGTGACCTAAGACCACAGTAATCTGAAAGTGGTGACCTAAGACCACAGTAATCTGAACGTGGTGACCTAAGACCACGAATGCGGTGACCTAAGACCGCAATTTGGAGTGTAGCGGAAGGAGGGTCGACTTAGTAGTCCCCACGGTGTGACTGGCAGGTACGGGGGTGTGTAGCAGATGGACAATTAGGTTTGGGTTTGAGAATGCATCATAACTTGTATTTTATGTTTTGAATGTGTAACTATTGTATGCCTGATTCTATTATGATTTAGTGTCGTGTACACATTGAGTCTGTTTGACTCACCCCGTTGTGGGACCATGTTTCAGGTGATGAACAGTGATGGACCGGGACGGCAGTACTTGTGGTGGCCATGCTCAACATGAAGTTTATATTTTTATGGACTCTTGAATTTATTTTAGTACTTTGAAATATTTTGGAAACTATTTGATGTAATAAGGCCATAAGGCCATGATGAACGATTTTTATTTCTACTTGTTGTTTTATTGTGTTACAAATTTTGATTAGGTTAAAGACTAAGTATTTTATTTTAAAATATACTCGATATGTTTATTACTTAAAATTAAAAAAAAGGTTTTCTAATATAAAAATCCAGTTTGTTTTCAACACAAGCCCAACCCAAACAATATTTTTTTTTTTAAAATCATACAAGTTTTTCTATAAGTAACAAAAGAATTTGAAAACCGGTTTACTTGAAGAACATACCAAATCTAGTCAAAGCTCGTGGGCCGGGTTTGGGGTGTTTCAGTTTGGTATCAGAGCCCAGTTTTAAACTCTCGGCCTGTGGGCTAAGGCCCAAAACGTTTTCAAATCGAGCCCAAATGAGTTTCTTTGAAAATAAGCAGGTTTTTTTTGGCATGGCACCTAAGTCTCCGACCCGCAGTCCACCAGGTAAGTACCCCTAACTCTATGTGTGATTATGTGGTTTATGAATTGTATAAAGGTGGGAAAAGGCATGGAATGTAGAATAGTATGATAGGAACTTGAACCCTAGGACTAGACTACTCAAACACAAATACATAAGACTTAATGCACTAAACAAACCTATGGCTAAGTCACTGAGCTAGGGTGTGGCAACCTCTGTGCACATGTCTAGGGTTGGATCCGGAAGAGCCTGGTATTTAAGCAGTCCTAGTGACTCACCTCCTCTTCGCAGGAATCCTACCTGGTACGTAGCTTCGGTTCACCCTAACTCAGAGGGCTCAGTGGTGTGGCAACCTCTGTGCGCATGTCTAGGATTGGATTCAGAAGAGCCTGGTATTTAAGCAGTCCTAGTGACTCACCTCCTCTTCGCAGGAATCCTACCTGGTGCGTAGCTTCGGTTCACCCTAACTCAGAGGGCTCAGTGGTGTGGCAACCTCTGTGCGCATGTCTAGGAATGGTTTCGGTGGGAGCTTGGTACTTAAGCAGTCCGCGTGACTCACCTCCTCTCCACCCGAATCCTGCCTAGTGCGTAGCTTTGGTTCACCCTGATCAAGAGGGCTCGGTCATAGGCTAAACATAATGACTAAAACCCGAAAGGGAATTAGCCATGTTTTTTTTTAAAAAAAAAATAAGGAACAAAACAACAAACCCTAGTTTTAAAATTCTTTAAACTTTCTTTTAAAATTTGGGAAAACCATCTTTACAAAATTTTCCGAAAAATTTTTGATTTGTGAAAATTACAAAAATGCCCTTGGTTTATAAAATGTCCAACTACTCAACAGTTTTACCAAAATTTCATTATTTTATAAATGTTCAAAAACCCTAATTTGCAAACTATCAAAAATATATTAGTTTTGGAAAATTACGAAATTGCCCTCAACTTACAAAATTACCAAAATTACCCTGATTTCCAAAATTTTTGCAACATCATCGTTTTGAAAAGTACAATTCTCAAAAGGAACCCTCAAAGTTTTACAACTTTTGAAATATCCCTGATTTGTTAAATTTTTCAAATTTACCCCAGTTTGCGAAAAAATTACCGAAATACCCCTGAGGTGAAAAATTACTGAAATACCCCCGGATTTCAAAATTTTCCAAATTACCTCGGGACTTTGAAATTACCAAAATACTTTTTGACGAAATCACCGAGAAACTTTTTCCTTTTGAAAATTACGAAAATGTCCCTGTAGGACAAAATTACGAAAATACCCCTGGGTAGTGGAAAAACATCAACGATGAAAACTACAACGTTTC
Source organism: Gossypium australe (assembly GCA_005393395.2). Lineage (NCBI taxonomy): Eukaryota > Viridiplantae > Streptophyta > Magnoliopsida > Malvales > Malvaceae > Gossypium > Gossypium australe. Next base: position 130,772,551 of record CM016623.1, read on the forward strand.
TCTGAATGAACGGAAGTTCATACTTGTTTGATGGATGAATGAATGAATGGAAGGACTGTATGCTTGTATGAATACGAAAGAACCACTCCTAAAACTCTAGTCATAAAATTTCTTCGCGAGTAAACAAGTGAAACCAAAGTACTAATACATAAAACTTCTTAATCAGATCTCGACGCCGAAATGAGCTCTAGAGGACATGGCCGTCGTGGACGCGGTAGAGGAAGAATGACTAGGTCAGAACCCGTTAGATCGGGTCAAGGGTCTGATAATGAGGTACCACCGCCCCCACCGCTCCCAGCTGTTGGTGTGGAACAGTAAGCTCAGACGGGGGACGATGCTGTGTCCCGGGCTGTGCTGCGAGTTCTGGAGTTGGTGGCGGGGGCAGGAGAAAATTCGGGAACACGTAAGTCTGTGCCTGAACGGCTCCGAGCTAATGGAGTGGAAATGTTTCGTGGAGTATCTGGTGTGGAACCCAGTACAGCGGAGTACTGGTTGGAAGCGACGGAGCGCATCATGGATGAGCTTGATCTGACCCCTGAAGAAAAGTTAAAGGGAATGGTGGCATTGTTACGCGATGAAGCGTATCAATGGTGGTTAACTGTGCGGGATGGTGCCACAGCTGAGGATCTGACCTGGGAGTACGTGAAGGAAGCGTATCAAAAGAAGTATGTGGGAACCAGGTACACTGATGAACAAAGGAAAGCTTTTCTGGGGCTGGTCCAGGGAAACAAGTCTGTTGCAAAATATGAGGCTGAATTCCTGAGGTTGAGCCGGTATGCTCGAGGTGTCGTGGCGATTGAGCATGAGCGCTGTGTCTGTTTTGAGGACGGGCTAAGGGATGATCTGAGACTGTTGATAGTGCCGTATCAGGAGCGGGAATTCTCCGCTTTGGTAGAAAAGGCCAAGGTGGCCGAGGGAATCAAGGATTCTACAAAGCAGGCTATGGATAGAAAAAGGCCCAAAAGAGGTTTCGGGTCATCTGGAAAGGTTCATAAGAGGCCTAGAGTGGATGGGCCGCGAGGTCAGCAAGTTGGTTCAGAAGGGCGGTATCGACCTTGTGATGTGTATGGAAAGAAACACTTAGGAGAGTGCTGGAGGAAAACAGGAGGATGTTTTAGGTGTGGATCCAAGGACCATGTGGTCAAGGAATGTCCTAAGAACTTAGATGAAAGCCGATCGGCAACTCAGAATGCTAGTCAGGCGGGTAAAGGAGGACCGCAGCCTCAACGGGGTCGTGGTTCGGGAAACAGAGGTAATGGTGCTGGTAGAGGCCGTGGAACACAGGGTCGAGGTGCTGCTAATGCTGAGGCAAGGCAACCGGGTTTGGTTTATGCAGTTCGCCGGAGGGAGGATGGTGACGCGTCGGATGTTATAACCGGTACGTTCTTTATTTTTGACAAGCCCTATTTTACTCTAATTGATGTGGGCTGGACCCATTCATATGTTGCATGTAGTGTGGTAGAAACACTAGGCCTAGACTCTGAACTCTCTGATAGGCAGATGACTGTAGTAAGCCCATTAGGCCAAACTGTAGTAAGCCCATTAGGCCAAACTGTAGTAGTGGATAAGATCTTTCGGATTGTACCCCTAGAGATTCAGGGAGTGAACTTTAGGGCTGACTTAATGGAGTTACCCTTCAGAGAGTTTGAACTTATACTCGAAATGGACTGGCTAGTAGAACACCGAGCTGTGTTGGATTGTGCGGCTAAACGAATGGAACTAAGGACTCCGGAGGATGAAGTAGTAGTAATGATCGGGGAAAGAAGAAATTATGTGTCTAACCTAGTTTCGGCGTTAAAGGCTGAGAAAATGGTTAAGAAAGGGTGTAGGGCGTTCTTAGCCTTTGTAAGTGCGTTGGGTGCAAAGGAAGAAGGTGTCAATTGAGTTAGGACGGTAAGGGACTTCGGGGATGTGTTCCCAGAGGAATTACCAGGAATACCCCCAGATAGGGAGGTGGAATTTGGAATAGATTTGCTACCAGGGACAGCTCCTGTGTCAATCGCTCCATATCGAATGGCGCCAAAGGAGTTAGTTGAGCTCAAGGCCCAAATCCAAGAGTTGTTGGATCGTGGGTTCATTCGACCCAGTATGTCTTCGTGGGGAGCACCAGTCCTATTTGTGAAGAAGAAGGACGGAACCATGCGTATGTGCATAGATTACCGTCAGTTGAATAAGCTGACCATTAAGAACAAGTATCCTTTGCCAAGGATCGATGACTTGTTCGATCAGCTGAAGGGGGCCGCAGTGTTTTCAAAGATCGACTTAAGGTCGGGATATCATCAGTTGAAGGTGAAGGAGGCTGATATCCATAAGACCGCTTTTAGGACAAGATACGGTCATTTTGAGTTTGTGGTGATGCCATTTGGATTGACGAACGCTCCAGCCGCGTTCATGGATATGATGAATCGAGTTTTCCAACCCTATTTGGATAGGTTCGTCGTTGTGTTCATCGACGATATTTTGGTATACTCAAAGTCAGAGGAGGAGCATGATGAGCATCTTCGAGTTGTGTTACAGGTGTTGAGGGAGAAGAAGCTTTATGCCAAATTCAGCAAGTGTGAATTTTGGCTTAAGGAGGTGGCATTTTTGGGACATGTGGTATCCGCAGAAGGAATAAGAGTGGATCCTAGGAAGATCGAAGCAGTGTTGGATTGGAAACCACCTAGGTCCGTGGCTGAGATCCGAAGTTTCTTAGGCTTGGCAGGCTATTACAGAAGATTCGTGGAAGGGTTCTCGTCAATAGCCGCGCCTTTAACAAAGTTGCTAAGGAAGGAAGTACCCTTTGAATGGACTAATAAGCAACAGGAGAGCTTTGAAAAGCTTAAGAAGGTGTTGACGGAAGCTCCAGTGTTGATTCAACCGGAGGCAGGAAAAGATTTTGTGGTGTACTGTGACGCTTCGCATACGGGGTTAGGCTGTGTGCTAATGCAAGATGGCAAAGTGGTCGCTTATGCGTCTCGGCAGTTAAGGCCTCATGAGGTTAACTACCCAACTCATGACTTAGAACTGGCAGCAGTGGTTTTCGCTCTTAAGGTTTGGAGGCACTACCTTTATGGTGAAAGGTCAGTTATCTACACAGACCACAAAAGTCTTAAGTACTTGTTGACTCAGAAGGAGTTAAACTTGAGGCAACGAAGGTGGGTGGAATTGTTGAAGGACTACGATTGTTCGATAGAATATCATCCGGGCAAGGTGAATGTGGTAGCTGATGCCCTAAGTAGGAAGGTTGTGGCGGATCTAAGGGCTTTGTTCGCTCACTTAAGTCTGTATGATGATGAAAGTCTGTTGGCAGAGTTACAAGTCAAGCCTACATGGCTGAATGAGGTGAAAGAGGGACAGTTGGCCGATAAGGACCTAAGTGCTAAGTTACAGCAAGTCCAGAACGGAGAATTAAAGGATTATGGTGTCAATGATGAAGGAGTATTGTGCTACAAAGGAAAGGTCTGTATGCCGAGGGACAAGGAGTTGAGACAAAGGATTCTTCGGGAAGCGCATGGTAGCCCTTATGCTATGCATCCCGGAGGCATTAAGCTGTATAGAGATCTAAGGGAACAATTTTGGTGGTCTGATCTTAAACGAGAGGTGACTGAATTTGTGGGAAAATGTTTGACGTGTCAGCAAGTTAAGGCTGAACACCAAGTTCCATCGGGATTGCTTCAACCAATCGAAATTCCGCAATGGAAGTGGGAGAGAATTACCATGGACTTCGTTAGTGGGCTTCCCCTTACGCCTACTAAGAAGGACTCGGTATGGGTGATAGTGGACCGTTTGACCAAGTCCGCGCATTTTATCCCAGTAAGAGTCGATTATTCTCTTCAGAAATTGGCTAAGTTATATGTGGCGGAAATCGTGAGGTTACATGGGGTACCGGTATCAATCATCTCCGATAGAGACCCAAGGTTTACTTCTCGGTTTTGGAGAGCACTTCATCAAGCTTTAGGCACTAAGTTAGACTTCACTACGGCTTTTCATCCACAATCAGACGGGCAGTCTGGACGATTTATACAAGTGTTGGAGGATATGTTGAGAGGCTGTGTGATGGATTTCCGAGGAAGTTGGGAAGATTACTTGCCTTTAGCTAAGTTCGCCTACAACAACAGCTATCAGGCTAGCATTCAGATGGCACCATATGAAGCATTGTATGGTCGGAAGTGTAGAACTCCTACTTGTTGGACTGAGTTAGGAGAACGCCGAGTTTTGGGTCCGGAGTTAGTGGCAGAAACTGAAGAGAAGGTTGAGATAATTCGGGCACGGTTGAAGGAAGCCTCTAATAGGCAGAAGTCGTACGCAGACCTTAAGCGGAAGGAAATAGAGTTTGAAGTGGGAGACCAAGTGTTCCTGAAAGTTTCGCCTTGGAAGAAGGTTATGAGGTTCGGTCACAAAGGGAAGTTAAGCCCAAGGTTTATAGGGTCCTATCAAGTTCTGAAGCGAGTTGGGCCAGTGGCATATCAATTGGAGTTGCCACCAGAGTTGCAGCAGATGCACGACGTATTCCATGTATCCATGCTACGTCGCTACCGATCGGATCCGTCTCATGTGGTACCTGTTGAAGAGGTGGAGCTAAGGCCAGACTTATCCTACGAGGAAGAACCGATTCGGATCTTGGAACGTGATGTGAAAGTACTACGAAGGAAGTCAGTTCCTCTAGTCAAGGTGTTATGGCGCAACCATGGAGCGGAGGAAGCTTCGTGGGAGTCAGAGGAGTCAATGCGACAGCAATACCCTCAGTTATTTTAGTTAGGAAATTTCGAGGACGAAATTATTTTTAGGGGGGTAGAACTGTAACATCCTGGAAAGGGCCTATGCATTTTCGGTTTAATGGTACGAAATGACAAGTTTTAAGTATTATGAATAAATTTTTTTTAACATTTTTGGAAACCTGGAAATGCATGAAAATGAAAATGGAAATGAACATTTTTGGAAACCTGGAAATGCATTGGTCATGAACATTTTTTTTGGAAACTTGGAAATGTAAGGAAATGATTCAAAAATGGAAAGTGAACATTTTTGGAAACTTGGAAATGTAAGAAAATGGCAAGTCTACAGAGCCGATCGAAAATTTTAGGAAACTTAGAAATAACCTAGAAATGTCAAATTTTAAAGTTGAAAATAGGAAATTAAAGCAAGGTGGCCTTAAAAGAAAAAGTTTGTGAAATTCGGCACACAAACAGGCTTGGAAAAGTGGCCTGAAGATGCCACTTAGGGCCTCTGAAAATGGCGCCACATGCAAGGTGTTGGGCCTGGGTTCGAGTCACTTGGGAAGCAAATAAATGAGGTTTTATTTTGGCTTCCAGAAGGCTGACGTGGACGACACATGTTTCTAGAAAAGGAGGTGTTTTATTTTCATAAATATGTGATTAATAAGGTGATAAATAAAGGATTTTTAATTGGATTATTTTCAAGGGATGATAAAGGATTTTTAATTGGATTATTTTCAAGGGATAATAAAGGATTTAAATTGGATTAAACCCTTTTATTTATGATAATTAAAAGATAAGGTTATCAGATAGAGGAGTGGTGGCCAAGTAAGGGACTCCTTAGCTGATAATTTCGGCTATAAAAGGAAGTTAAAGGCATTCCTCTCATCTTTTCTAAGTGTTGCCGAAAATTCCCTAGCAAACTCTCCCTGCCGAATTTTCTTCTCCTCTTTTCTTCTTCTTTTCTTTTCTACTGTCAAGCCGAAACCTCTTTGATATCGATCTAAGTCTACATAGCCGAATCTTTGTGGTTTCAAACAAGGGTGACGTCGACTGTGGTGTTAAGGTAAGAATGGATTTTTGTTGTTTAATCTTTTTCAATCAAGATTTAGGAACTGATCTTTTTGGATGTCTCTTGGCCGAATATTAAAGTAGGAATTTCGGGATTTCTGATCTAAGGATTTTGGCCATTCAAGAAGAGAGTTTCGAGATTCAAGGATTTAAGGTAAGAAAAGCATGGTTTAGGCCATTTGATTAAGTTTATTAAGTGATTTGGAACGCAGATCTAACATATGTGTGTAGGGATTTCAACACCTCCATAACTAAGGGTTACTTTTCGGGATTTGGAATCACAAGGTATGTGTTTAAGATATTCGGTCAAGGTTTATTTTAAAGGTTTGGATTTATTATTAGAAGCCGAAAACTAACCTATGGAGTAATATAGTGTTTAGCCGAATTCACAAAGGAGGAATACAAAGATCTGGCATTTGATTCTTAAAATCAATTCGGCAACAAGGTAAGTAATACTAATCCTATTAGTATTTGGAATAATGGCCGAATGGTCTTTTAAATAGAAAGTGATGAATTTATGTAGGATTTGAGATCTAAATCAGTAGATCGATTTTCGGGATTTCAAGGACTTCGTTAAACAAATCAGGTGTGTACCCCACACTACTTTATAATATGAATTATGGTTATATGCATTAAAATATGTGTTAATGAAAATAAGAATGTGGCTAAAGTACCATGTTAAGGTACTAAGTACTCAGGTACGTTTCCTACTCCCACTAGGAATATGAAAAATGTTATTCGTAACATGGGAATATGATTAAGTTGTGAACTCTGGTATATTATGTATGTTAATGTATGGGCATATGGTTGTATATTGAAAGGGGAAGTGAAAAGTGGTGACCTAAGACCACAGTAATCTGAAAGTGGTGACCTAAGACCACAGTAATCTGAACGTGGTGACCTAAGACCACGAATGCGGTGACCTAAGACCGCAATTTGGAGTGTAGCGGAAGGAGGGTCGACTTAGTAGTCCCCACGGTGTGACTGGCAGGTACGGGGGTGTTTAGCGGATGGACAATTAGGTTTGGGTTTGGGAATGCATCATAACTTGTATTTTATGTTTTGAATGTGTAACTATTGTATGCCTGATTCTATTATGATTTAGTGTCGTGTACACATTGAGTCTGTTTGACTCACCCCGTTGTGGGACCATGTTTCAGGTGATGAACAGTGATGGACCGGGACGGCAGTACTTGTGGTGGCCATGCTCAACATGAAGTTTATATTTTTATGGACTCTTGAATTTATTTTAGTACTTTGAAATATTTTGGAAACTATTTGATGTAATAAGGCCATAAGGCCATGATGAACGATTTTTATTTCTACTTGTTGTTTTATTGTGTTACAAATTTTGATTAGGTTAAAGACTAAGTATTTTATTTTAAAATATACTCGATATGTTTATTACTTAAAATTAAAAAAAAGGTTTTCTAATATAAAAATCCAGTTTGTTTTCAACACAAGCCCAACCCAAACAATATTTTTTTTAAAATCATACAAGTTTTTCTATAAGTAACAAAAGAATTTTAAAACCGGTTTACTTGAGGAACATACCAAATCTGGTCAAAGCTCGTGGGCCGGGTTTGGGGTGTTTCAGATAGTGTGAGTGATCTCCGCTGAATTTCCAATCCAACGAGCTTCCGATTTACTCTAAAATAGGGGAAAATAAAATGGGGTAAGCATTTTATGCTTAGAAAGTTCGTATAACATGGTACTTAACTTACCATTCATTCTATTTTGAGGTAACTGTGTAAGGCACATTCATTCAATTTGACCTCAAGCCTTACACATATCCTCATTGCCCTTGTTATTCATATATTCCACAATAACATCAAAACATATATGGGCTCAACAACAATCAAGTTTCCATGAATGTAACATCCTAGATTAGGGGTTATGCGTTTGTGCATAATTCATGAGTTAGTAGGTTTTGGCAATGTTTGGAAGTGTATTAAGGGTTTTTAAAATTCTAGGATGGAAGAGAAAGCTTAGAAAAATTATTGGTTTCTAAGTAAAAAGGGAAGCTAGGTAAATGAGGCTTGAAAAGAAACTCCGTGTGAAGCATGACACAAGGAACCATGTGGTAAAATGGCATGTTTTATGAATTATGTATGAATGTGTTATGTGAATTCTAGAAATAAGGAAATGTATGGAAATGTAAGGAAATGTAAGGAAATGTATGGAAATGTATGGAAATGTAAGGAAATGTAAGGAAATGCAAGGAAATGTAAGGAAATGTAAAGAAATGTCTTGTCTTGGAAATGTAGGGAAATGTCCTGAAAATGTATGGAAATGTTAAGTTTAAAAGAGGAAAGTGAACATTTTTGGAAACCTGGAAATGTAAGGAAATGATTCAAAAATAGAAAGTGAACATTTTTGGAAACTTGGAAATGTAAGAAAATGGCAAGTTTACAGAGCCGATCGAAAATTTTAGGAAACTTAGAAATGACCTAGAAATGTCGAGTTTTAAAGTTTAAAATAGGAAATTAGGGCAAGGTGGCCTTAAAAGAAAAAGTTGGTAAAATTTGGCACACAAACAGGCTTGGAAAAGTGGCCTAAAGATGTCACTTAGGGCCTATGGAAATGGCGCCATGTGCAAGAGGAATGGGCCTGGGTTCGAGTCACTTGGGTAGCAAATAAATAAGGTTTTATTTTAGCTTCCAGAAGGCTGAGGTGGACGGCACATGCTTTTAGAAAAGGAGGTGTTTTATTTTCATAAATATGTGATTAATAAGGTGATAAATAAAAGCTTTTTATTTGATAGATAAGGAAGAGATAAAAGAGGATTATTATTAGTATTATTTTTATTAAGAGATAAGAGATAATTATTGGATTAAGTTTTATTAAAGTGATAAATCAAGGGATAAAGCTATCAAAATAGAAGAGTGGTGGCCAAGTAAAGGACTCTAGCTAGTAATTTTGGCTATAAAAGGAAGAGTAAGGCTATTCTTCATTCATTCTTTTCTTTTTAAGAAAACCTCTACCGAAATTCTCTAAAGTTTCTCCTCTTCTCTCTGCCGAATTTTCTCTGCCATTATTCTCTTTTTCTCTTTTCTTTTCTTCTTCTATTACAAACACAATCAAAAGCCGAAGATACCAATAGCCCTAGTCGATTTCTCCCTAAGCCTCAAGAGCCAAAATTGTTATCCACATCAAAGCCATAGCCGAATACTGCTAAGGGTTCAAGCAAGAATTCCATCAAATTCTTCAGTAAGGGTAAGATTAGGTTAGATTCTCATTCTATTTCTTTTAAGGCTGTCGAAATTAAGATTCTAATACCCTTAATATCTGTTGCCGAAGAGATCTTTCGGGATTTACTAAGTGTCGACTACAAGGAAGGAGAAGTTCTTTTCCCGAAGGTACACCATAAGCCGCGTGTTCCCTAGTTATTCGGTGAATTTCGGGATTTAAGAATCTAAAGTAAGTCATATTTAACATTCGGCTAAGGGTTATTTGTTGCGAATAAATGTTAGAAATTGATCTAACATGTAGTTATAGGGATTTCGACAGAGGGATACAAGGATTTCGGGATTTGAGAATTTCAAGGTAAGTTTTAAGAATACTAATCCTACTAGGATTTGGATTTATGGCCGAATGGATTTTTATTAAATTAGTAAGTGATTAATCAAATGTAGGAATTTGAGATCTAAGGCAGTAGATCACTCTTCGGGATTTCATGGAACCTATTAAGCGAATCAGGTGTGTACCCTACCCTAAGTTTTGATAGGTTCATGGCTATGTTTAAATTAAATGTATTATTAAGAATGTGTGTACTCACACTAATTTTCAATATATTATGGCAATGGTTATTTTAATATATGAATATGCATAAGAATGAGAATGTGGCTAAGTGCCACAAATGTGGCAAAAAAAGTACCCAGGTACGTTTCCTACTTCTGTTAGGATTATGAATGTGATATACTTGAACATGTGAACAGTAACATGAATGAAATTTAAGTATGCTGAATATGTTATAAAAATAATTTGGGGCATTCGGGATATATGTGAAGGGAGAATTGAAGGTGATGACTACGGTCTCACCAACGAAATATGTTGACTACGGTCACATTGCGGAATTTTGGTAACTTTGGTTACAATATTTGACTATAGTGTCTAATGACACAACGTATAAATTTGACTATAGTGTCTAATGACACAACGTATATGGGCGATGAGCACGTCGACTGCAGCGACTGCCTTCGATGGTGTGTAGCGGATGGAGGGTTGACTTAGTAGTCCCTACGGTGTGACTGGCAGGTACGGGTGGTGTGTAGCGGATGGACCATTAGGCTTGGGTTGGGTTGCATCATTTATTTTGATATGAATATGAATTTGACATGAACATGTATGCCTGATTTGTTGGATGTTAGTATGATGTACACATTGAGTCTGTTGACTCACCCCGTTGTGGGAACTATTTTCAGGTGATGAACAGTGACGGACCGGGATGGTAGACCTTGAGGTGGCCATGCATCAATTTGAAGATTTTATTATTTTGGACCTTATTTCGTTTTAGAACATTTAATTTTAATATTGGGTTTTATTTGATGTAATAAGGCCTTGTTGGATTTCTTTATTTCTGCTTTATTTTTTTTAATTATTTTGTTACAAATGATTGTTGGATTAAATTTTAAGTGAAAATATTTTATAAACCTAAAGAAAATTATTTTTGTCACCTTAATAAAATTGGGTTTTTTTTTAAATTAATTAAATGGGTTTCCCAACCTAAGCCCAATCCAAAACAATATCTTCTAAAATTTACAAATTTTCTCTAAGTAGCAAAGAATTTGAAAACCGGTTTACTTAAGGAACATACCAGATCCGGTCAGGCTCGTGGGCCGGGTTTGGGGTGTTTCAGTTTGGTATCAGAGCCCAGTTTTAAAACTCTCAGCCTGTGGGCTAAGGCCCAAAACATTTTCAAAGCGAGCCTAAATGGGTTTTATGAAAGTATTTTATGAAATAAGCAGGTTTTTTGGCATGGCACCTAAGTCTCCGACCCGCAGTCCATCAGGTAAGTACCCCTATCCTTTGTGTGATTTATATTGTGAATTGTAGAAGGGTAGAAATGGAATGGAACGTAGATTAGTGAACTAGAATCTATTGAACCGTAGGACTAGTCTACTCAAACACAAATGCATAAGACTTAATGCACTTAACAAACCTATGGCTAAGTCACTAAGTTAGGGTGTGGTAACCATTGTGCGCATGTCTAGGATTGGGTCCGGAAGAGCCTGGTACTTAAGCAGTCCTAGTGACTCACCTCCTCTTCGCAGGAATCCTACCTGGTGCGTAGCTACGGTTCACCCTAACCATGAGGACTTATTCATAGGCTAAACCCAATAACTAAAACCCGAAAGGGACTAGCCATGTTTTTATGAAAACTCTAGTTTTAAAACTCTTAAAATTACCCTTATAATTTGTGAGAACTACTTTTACAAAATTTTCCGAAAAATTCCTGATTTACAAAAATTACCAAAATGCCCCTAGTGGCGAAATTACAAAAATACCCTTGGTTTCTAAAATTTCTGTACCACCCCGATTTCAATAAAATTTTCCTTACTTTACAAAAGCACCCAAGAATCTTATTTTGCAAATATCAAAATACCTTGATTTTGGTAAAATTACAAAATTGCCCCTAACCTACAAAATTACCAAAATGACCCTGATTTTTAAAATTTTTGCAACACCATCAACTTGGAAAACAAATTCTCAAAAAGAACCCTCAAAGTTTTGCAACATTTGGAAATACCCCGGAATTATCAAACTTTACAAATTTACCCTGGTTTATTACCAAAATACCCTCGAGCTTCAAAATTACCGAAATACCCCCGAATTTCCAAATTTTTCAAAATACCTCGGGAATTTAAAAGTTCCAAAATACTTTTTGACAAAATCATCAGAGAACTTTTATTTTTGAAAAATTACGAAAATGCCCCTGTAAGACAAATTACGAAAATACCCCTGGGTAGTGGAAAAACAACAACAATGAAAACTACAACGTTTCTCTGAATGAACGAAACTTCATAATTGTTTGATGGATGAATGAATGTAAAGACTATGTGCATGTATGAATACGAAAGAACCACTCCTAAAACTCTTTTCATAGAACTTCTTCGCGGGTAATAAGTGAAACAAGTACTAATGTATAAAACTTTTAAATCAGATTAAATCGCGACGTTAGAAAATGAGTTCTAAGGGATGTGAACTTAGAGATTGTGCCTAGAAAGTATGATGGTTCTATTAAGATCAGAGTGCGCAGCGTAAGCATAGTACGTTGAGAAGGATTGTACGACTGTTAATAAGTAATTTCGAGGACGAAATTACTTTTAAGGAGGGTAGAACTGTAACATCCTAGATTAGGGGTTATGCGTTTGTGCATAATTCATGAGTTAGTAGGTTTTGGCAATGTTTGGAAGTGTATTAAGGGTTTTTAAAATTCTAGGATGGAAGAGAAAGCTTAGAAAAATTATTGGTTTCTAAGTAAAAAGGGAAGCTAGGTAAATGAGGCTTGAAAAGAAACTCCGTGTGAAGCATGACACAAGGAACCATGTGGTAAAATGGCATGTTTTATGAATTATGTATGAATGTGTTATGTGAATTCTAGAAATAAGGAAATGTATGGAAATGTAAGGAAATGTAAGGAAATGTATGGAAATGTATGGAAATGTATGGAAATGTAAGGAAATGTAAGGAAATGCAAGGAAATGTAAGGAAATGTAAAGAAATGTCTTGTCTTGGAAATGTAGGGAAATGTCCTGAAAATGTATGGAAATGTTAAGTTTAAAAGAGGAAAGTGAACATTTTTGGAAACCTGGAAATGTAAGGAAATGATTCAAAAATAGAAAGTGAACATTTTTGGAAACTTGGAAATGTAAGAAAATGACAAGTTTACAGAGCCGATCGAAAATTTTAGGAAACTTAGAAATGACCTAGAAATGTCGAGTTTTAAAGTTTAAAATAGGAAATTAGGGCAATGAGGCCTTAAAAGAAAAAGTTGGTAAAATTTGGCACACAAACAGGCTTGGAAAAGTGGCCTAAAGATGTCACTTAGGGCCTATGGAAATGGCGCCATGTGCAAGAGGAATGGGCCTGGGTTCGAGTCACTTGGGTAGCAAATAAATAAGGTTTTATTTTAGCTTCCAGAAGGCTGAGGTGGACGGCACATGCTTCTAGAAAAGGAGGTGTTTTATTTTCATAAATATGTGATTAATAAGGTGATAAATAGAAGCTTTTTATTTGATAGATAAGGAAGAGATAATAGAGGATTATTATTAGTATTATTTTTATTAAGAGATAAGAGATAATTATTGGATTAAGTTTTATTAAAGTGATAAATCAAGGGATAAAGCTATCAAAATAGAAGAGTGGTGGCCAAGTAAAGGACTCTAGCTAGTAATTTTGGCTATAAAAGGAAGAGTAAGGCTATTCTTCATTCATTCTTTTCTTTTTAAGAAAACCTCTACCGAAATTCTCTAAAGTTTCTCCTCTTCTCTCTGCCGAATTTTCTCTGCCATTATTCTCTTTTTCTCTTTTCTTTTCTTCTTCTATTACAAACACAATCAAAAGCCGAAGATACCAATAGCCCTAGTCGATTTCTCCCTAAGCCTCAAGAGCCAAAATTGTTATCCACATCAAAGCCATAGCCGAATACTGCTAAGGGTTCAAGCAAGAATTCCATCAAATTCTTCAGTAAGGGTAAGATTAGGTTAGATTCTCATTCTATTTCTTTTAAGGCTGTCGAAATTAAGATTCTAATACCCTTAATATCTGTTGCCGAAGAGATCTTTCGGGATTTACTAAGTGTCGACTACAAGGAAGGAGAAGTTCTTTTCCCGAAGGTACACCATAAGCCGCGTGTTCCCTAGTTATTCGGTGAATTTCGGGATTTAAGAATCTAAAGTAAGTCATATTTAACATTCGGCTAAGGGTTATTTGTTGCGAATAAATGTTAGAAATTGATCTAACATGTAGTTATAGGGATTTCGACAGAGGGATACAAGGATTTCGGGATTTGAGAATTTCAAGGTAAGTTTTAAGAATACTAATCCTACTAGGATTTGGATTTATGGCCGAATGGATTTTTATTAAATTAGTAAGTGATTAATCAAATGTAGGAATTTGAGATCTAAGGCAGTAGATCACTCTTCGGGATTTCAAGGAACCTATTAAGCGAATCAGGTGTGTACCCTACCCTAAGTTTTGATAGGTTCATGGCTATGTTTAAATTAAATGTATTATTAAGAATGTGTGTACTCACACTAATTTTCAATATATTATGGCAATGGTTATTTTAATATATGAATATGCATAAGAATGAGAATATGGCTAAGTGCCACAAATGTGGCAAAAAAAGTACCCAGGTACGTTTCCTACTTCTGTTAGGATTATGAATGTGATATACTTGAACATGTGAACAATAACATGAATGAAATTTAAGTATGCTGAATATGTTATAAATATAATTTGGGGCATTCGGGATATATGTGAAGGGAGAATTGAAGGTGATGACTACGGTCTCACCAATGAAATATGTTGACTACGGTCACATTGCGGAATTTTGGTAACTTCGGTTACAATATTTGACTATAGTGTCTAATGACACAACGTATAAATTTGACTATAGTGTCTAATGACACAACGTATATGGGCGATGAGCACGTCGACTGCAGCGACTGCCTTCGATGGTGTGTAGCGGATGGAGGGTTGACTTAGTAGTCCCCACGGTGTGACTGGCAGGTACGGGTGGTGTGTAGCGGATGGACCATTAGGCTTGGGTTGGGTTGCATCATTTATTTTGATATGAATATGAATTTGACATGAACATGTATGCCTGATTTGTTGGATGTTAGTATGATGTACACATTGAGTCTGTTGACTCACCCCGTTGTGGGAACTATTTTCAGGTGATGAACAGTGACGGACCGGGACGGTAGACCTTGAGGTGGCCATGCATCAATTTGAAGATTTTATTATTTTGGACCTTATTTCGTTTTAGAACATTTAATTTTAATATTGGGTTTTATTTGATGTAATAAGGCCATAAGGCCCAAGTTGGATTTCTTTATTTCTGCTTTATTTTTTTTAATTATTTTGTTACAAATGATTGTTGGATTAAATTTTAAGTGAAAATATTTTATAAACCTAAAGAAAATTATTTTTGTCACCTTAATAAAATTGGGTTTTTTTAAATTAATTAAATGGGTTTCCCAACCTAAGCCCAATCCAAAACAATATCTTCTAAAATTTACAAATTTTCTCTAAGTAGCAAGGAATTTGAAAACCGGTTTACTTAAGGAACATACCAGATCCGGTCAGGCTCGTGGGCCGGGTTTGGGGTGTTTCAATGAACATATGCTTTCCACAACACGTACTTATTTAACATGTATAAATCATCTCTTTATATCTCTAGTATATTTTCATACAACACATCTCGAGTTCGGATTATTTCATATCAAAACTCTACACATTTAACTCGAAATATCAATGTCTTACGAGTAGTAGTACACTCAAATTGTATAAGTCAAGATTTTTTTGCCCGTTGAATTTATTTGGAGTACCGATGGATACACAGGCATTACACCCAAGGTGTACAAATCAAGATTCATCAATTCATGTCCAATGGTACCCATAAGGTACTATCTCATAGAGTACACTCTTGAGCCACACATGTATACAACAGGATTACCAGTCCAGGCTAAATCCTTTTTATGACATATGCTCTAAAGAGCTTGATCTCGATTACCCGTCCGGGCTAAATCCAAACTATAACATATGCTCAAGAGGACTTATCTTAGGATTACCTGTCTGGGCTAAATCCTTTCTGTAATGAGGTTAATAGGATTACTCGTTAGAGCTAAATCCCATCAGCAATAAATGCTTAACCTCATTCATTTCGGGAAAGTACATTTCCATCGATTTTCCATTTTATTCAACCAGGATTTAAACATTTTTTGAGCATTATCGGGCATGTAATTATTCCATATATCCATAACATTCATACAATTCATTTCAAGCATATAAGTAACGTTTTCATCGTTTGACCTTTATCATCTATCGGGCATTATCATTTAAATTAGACATTTTTAATTATAAGGCTTGATCAGATATGTAATCATTTCACATATTTATGACATTTATACAATTCAAATAAACACAATCAATGCAAGCATGTAAATAAACACAATTTAGTTACACAAACTTACCTCGACAATGTTCATGTACGTAACATCTACAAATCTGACATTTTCCTTTTTCCTCGTTCTAGCTCCGGATTTGGTCTATCCAGAACTATACGATTAAATTTAACATTAATTTACCATATTTCACATTCAAGTGGACCCAATTTTCCACCTAGGCAAAATTACCATTTTGCCCCTAACTTTTCCATAAATTCCATTTTCGTCCCTAGGCTCTAAAAATGAAGATTGTGCAAATTACTCCCTATTCCAAGCCTAACCAAAGCCCCATTACAAAATTTACAGCACATGTATTCATAAAATTTCAGAATTTTTCCTTCAATTTCACAAGTTTACATTTTAGTCCGTAAATCATGTTTTCATCAAAAATCACTTTGTAAAAGTTGTTTATCTATCAATAATCTTTCATTTTCTACCATAAATTTTTAATTTCCAGCATATACATCCATGGCCCATTTTTCATACTTTGATAACTTTTCAAATTAATCCCCAAAAAGATAGTTTAGACTATCCCGATTCAAAAAATATAAAAATCATTAAAAACGGGACTTGATTTCATACCTTATTGAGCTTGAAAAGTTTTCATCCTCTCTATAACAACCTGATTTTGGCCCTAATCGAAACGGTGATTTCGGGACCACGAATCCAAGTCGAAAAAATAATTTAATATTATTCTTTATGCTTATTATGTGTGAATTAGTGTGTGTGAAAATTTCGTATTAAAATTTGATCGTTTTAGTGCTTAATTGTGAAAAAGGGGTTTAAGTACATAAAATGAAAATTTGGTGGTTGAATGTGTAAGTACTAAATTGAAGGTGGCTTCTTTAATTGAGGTATTAAAAGCGCAATTTAGCCAAAAATTTAGCTTAGTGCCGTCCATCATTTGCATGTAATAGTGATTTATTTGTTTTATTATATTTTAATATTAATGTATTATTATTTGATAAAATAATAAAATAAGAAACAGATGAGAAATGTTCATGTTTTCTTCCTCAAATGACCGAAAAATAGCCAAAGGAAAAGAAAAGAAATCTTAGTTACATTCGGCCTCATTTGAGCTTGATTAAGGTAAATATTAAGCTTGATTTTTGATAATTCTTGCATTTTTGAGATAGTTGTTTTGAGCTTTATTTAGCCCATGTTTTAATTTGTGATTTGGTTGTGTTTTTCATGAGGTGCCATTGAAGGAAACTTGATGTTTTGTTGATTAATGGTGAAATATTGATGATAGGTGTTAGATTAGCAAGTTTTGTTCTTGAATCTTGGATGAAATTGAGTGAATTAGAATTTAATATTAAAATAAATAGTGGAGGGACTAAAATGCAAAATAAATGGCTTGTAAGGACTTATATGAGCATGATGAAGATTCGGCCCTAAAGAATGGTAGTCAAATTTTGAGTAATTTTTGTTTTATGCAATAGGGACTAATTTGTAAAAATTGTAAATGTCAGGGGTAAAATGGTAAATTAAAAAATTGTATGTTTTTGGATTAAATTGAATGAAAGTATATTTGAATGGGCTTAATTTGAAATTATTTAGATCAAGAACGAAAAGAATCGGGATTGGATCGGGGAAAAGCAAAGTTAAACGAATAGCTGGGAAGTTTAATCCGTTGATTTTTTAGGTAAGATTTTAAGCAATTGAGTTAAATCAAATTTCTTTTATATTGTATATCTAAGTTAATGATGGTAAGTATATTGAATAACATATTGCCGAATGTGTTGGTGAATTTGGTATAAAATAGCCTAATGTGAGATTGCTTGGAATTTGAATTTGATTTCATGAAATAAATATTTAAATGTTAATGATGCAAATGGATATGAGAGATACTAAATTATGATATGAATATATATTCAATGATAAGTTAGTTACATGCTATTATTTTGGCCGAATATGATATTAATATTTGGGTATGAAATAATAAAGTTATGCTTATATGTATGTGCTTATAAGTGATGCTGTGGATTAGACCCTGGATATATATATATATATATATATATATATATATATATACATATACATGTAAGTGCACATTTGAATGAATCACATGTCTACGAAAGGTACTAAGTGTACGAACCTATAACCGGGCACTAAGTGTGCGAACTACTAAAGTAACGGCACTAAGTGTGCGATACTTTACTGGAATTGGCACTAAGTGTGCGGACTACTAAAGTAACGGCACTGGGTGTGCGATACGTAACTGGAAATTTGCACTAAGTGTGCGAAAATGTTGAGTAACGGCACTAAGTGTGTGATACGTTACTAAATCTTATTAATAAGGGTGCAGGTATGAGATTCGTTAAAAGACTTTTATTACTAATGTTGTTAAGTATATGGAAAGGATCGAGTATATTATCATATGTTATTCATGAACGGTTAAGTTTGGAGAGGTAAGTAAACTAGAGGTATGTATTATACGTATTAACTTGAGATTTATGGTAGCTTGAAATGTAAGTATAAGATTCGGTAAGTAGAAAATATGTATGTCAATTATTATTATGTGATGGTGGTATATGGATATTGGTATAAGCATATAATGTGGTTATGAATTCAACCTTTGAATGTTTGGCTTTTTGATATTGATGTTATAAATGAATTAGGTTTTGAAATCTCGAATAAGTTTGTATATGAGTATAAATTGTTTAAATCTTACTAAGCTATGAAAGCTTACTTTGTTCTCGATTGTTCTTTGAATTTGTAGATTTCTTTTGGGAGCTCGGCTCGTGCTTGGGGATCATCTTGGAAGCTCATCACACTATCATCTATCTTTGGTATCTTTTTATTAGTGAAATTTTTGGGAATTATGGCATGTATAAGCTATGTTACTCTTTTGAGTTATTTTGAAGTGGATGTATATAATGCCATGCGAAGATGGCTTCACTTCTATCCTTGAATTGAGTGAATATATTTGATATATATATATATATATATATATATATGGGTGAAATTTCAGTTTTGAATATAGTTGATTTGGGTAGGTAGGTTTCGTGAGATTATGAACGGCATATGACTATGTGATGGGTTGGTTTAAAAACTTATTAAGCTCGATTATAATGCTTAAATATACATGGTTTTGTGGCAAGCATTTTTGGAAACTTTGTACTTTGATAATATATATATGTGTGCATCATATACGAATGCATGTTTATGACTTTGAATAATGCATATAGTATGTTAAGGTAAGTGATGAACATATGTATAATTATATGTATGTACCTTATGTTTAGTTTGTGAAAATGAAATGCTTGGTCATGATTTGATCTAGTTTGGGGTTTAAATTTTCTATTGAGTGCTATAGTGTTCTAATGGTGATATATATATATATATGTGTGTGTGTGTGTGTGTGTGTGTGTGTGTGTAATGATTAATGCCGAATGTGAGAAGCAACTAGGAGATGAATGAGTTGATTTGATAGTTATATGTATAGCATACTTGAATGTGGAATAAGTATATTGTTTAATAGTATAATTGTATGTGGTAATGAAATGAGTAATGTGCATAATCGAAAATGATGCATATGTTCATAAATGGTTTATAATTGAATGTAATATTGAATATAGAATTGAAATAAATGAATACTTACCATAAACCTATTCGGCCTCTGCATGTGAATGACTAAATGTGTAATGGCTTGCTAGTTAATTTTTTGATATTAGATGAGATATACTTGTTCAATCGTAGTAGTATGAATTTATATATATTTATCAAAGTATTAGTTTCCTTTGTATAAGTGCATTGATCTGTGTATGGTCGAGTAATGGCTCGTAACCCTAGTCCGGCGACAGATACGGGCTAGGGGTGTTACACTCTCTCCTAGGGTTTCCATAGAAATATTTGGGGAAGATGATATGAAAATGTTTTATTTTTCATTTAATTAACTTGTCATTTAATAACTTTTCATCTTTCCAATTTGGTCCTTAGCATTTTTTTATTTTTCCATAGATGAGTCATACCAAAATATCTACATACTTTCTTTACTGGTCTAATTACCATATAAGGACCTTTAGTTTTGAATTCCATAGCTATTTAATTCTTATAGCTACTAGAATTCAACTTTCGCATTTTATGCGATTTAATCCTTCTCATAATTAAGCACTAAATCGATAAAATTTCCTTTTCAAAATTTTCACATGACATTTCTATTATATTTTGGACCATATAATAAAATAAAAATAAATTTTATTTTCGGCTCAGATTTGTGGTCCTGAAACTACTGTTTCGATTTCACTGAAAAATGGGCTGTTACAGGTGAGAGATCTAGTTCGCAGTTCTTGTTAGAAACCATAAGTTTGTAAAAACAATTTCACATGTACTCACTGAAAATCACACTTAGAAACTTAGCGTGTGCTTGTTCGAAAACAAATATTATATAGCATAAAACATGCTCACATACTTGACTTATTAGATTGGCTGAGGAACATAAGATATGTTCTCGCACTTGTCTTAACACACTTATCTTATCTGTCTGTTGGATATGCGGATCTCCTTACAATGCATCAGAATGACTCATAGAGTCCTTATAACATGTCCCATTATTGCAACACGGAGCTTTGCACTCTCTTGTACACTAACATGTCCCAGTGAATGAAGCTAAGCTCGACATTCCCTTATCTCTCCACATGTCCCAAGGCCTTAAAGGCAAAATTCACAGAACTTATAGGTGAGTACTCACAATCCTTTAGTATACCAGTATATGCAACATAAGGGCTTGCAAAAGAGCACGCATAGAAACTTATCACAGAGAGCTCGCATAGGGAGCTTACTCGAAAATACTTGTATAGAGCTCGCACAATAGCTCATGAAAACACAATTTATAAAACCGTACTTTAAAAACATTCTTAAAAACATAGGCTCACATAAAACATATCTTTAAAAACACAACTTGAAAATAAATTATTGAAATTAAAAATAGAGTTTCATCAAATAAGCTTACTTTTGGAACTTAGTTTTGAATTACCCTTTATTCGATGACAATGTTAACCTCATACTTTGCCAACTCTTCCTGACGAAAGATGTTGTGTAGAGCCAAACGAAGGAGTACAACATCAGGGAGTCGATGGACTTCAAGGTCATGAAGTCCAATTGTTATGTTTGTGTGTGTAAATGCATAAATTATCAAAAGAATTTCATGTGATTGGTTCGGGTAGCCTATATCAAAAGCAAACATATGTGGGCCATTAAAAAAATATAATATCCCTCGATACTTGTTTCAGTCTTGATTGTGGAGATCCGAAATTGATTCCAATATTCGGTCTTGTACAAGAAAGCACAAAAGCCGAGATAGAAGGCCATGAAGCATTGTACGAGGACTGGGAAAAATCATACAATCAACTACATAGACAGGTATCTATGGCTCAAGAATATGCTCTCTAGACGATATTCAACATTGAATGGTTCCAGCGTATGATAACACAAATTTAGTTCGGGGGACACACTTCTTCCATCGTCCATTTTGGAGATTCAGGTAATTTGTTTAAGGGTTTAGACATTGCAAACCCATTGTCCAAATAGACGGTACATATTCTTATATAGGAGGTAAAAAGAGAAGTTATAGAAGAGTAGGAGATGGAGGCGGCCTGGGCATTCTTCCTACAACGTTTGGACATGTACGTGGCTTTGAACATAGATTATGTCTGATATCTTATCGAGGGACGAGGCTTGTAGCAATAGTGCGAATGTAAAAAATCTCCAAACCCAAATTAATATACCTATCATGCAAAATCCAGGCCCAAACAAAATTCCGAACTCAAAATTATAGTACTCCCCAAAACCCAAAATCATTAACATTAAGAAAAATGAAATCTATTAATATTCCTTTTTTTGGGTTAAGTCAGTTAATTGATTGACTTAAACTTGTTTGATTATATGTTTTTTTAAATGGTTCAGTTACTGGTTTTCTTTCATACAATTTATGAAGTTTTTTTTCAAAATTCTGAATCATCAACTAATTATTTTCATTTAAGGCAGACATTATGTGATTAGATCCACTTAGCTTTTAGAAGTTTGTAACCAAATATGTAAGCATTTGATTAACATCAATTTTTTTGAAAAGCTGGTATGAGTCATTTTTAAATTTTTTTAATCAAATTAATTTCATATTAGAATGCATATATATATATATATATATATTATTTTAACACAATACTTAAAATTATCCATAGCCCCTCCCCAACCCATAAATAAGAGGATAATGCACTTCAGCGTACTCGAATCCATGTCCTCCTGTGTTGACAACAATACCTATACTAATCGAGCTAAGACTCAATCGACAGATTTGTCTATATTTTTAAATATTCTTTTTCATATATATATATATATATAACTTGCTTTAAATGGTTACTAGTTTACTTTGAAAATGAGTCATATTATCATTTTTATAGTTACTCAAAAATAAGATAAAAAAAAGACATGATTTGAATACAATCTATAATTATTCTTTTTAAAGTTTTAATCAGCATGTGACGTAATTTGAACATGTCATTATTAAGGTTTCTTTTGTATTACTGAAATGATAAAAAAAATGTGACAGTTCATTGATTTTTTCTTTCAGTTGCACGTCGATTTGCAATTTACCTTACTTTCTAACAAAAAAAAATGAGACATAAGTTTGATAATGCTATACACTATAAATCAACTTGTATAAGATGTGATTTAAGCTCAGCTCACTCACTAAATTACAATGTAATTGCTACACACAGTTTAGATCGCTCTCGTCACGAAGTTTTTCCTCTTGAAAGCTTAGTTGCAAATTGATCAACAAGAACAATTTAATTGCAAAATAATAAACCTCTAAATTATGTTCATCACATGAATAAAATAAGTGCTCTCAATATCATACATAAAACTAAAACAAACCTGTCGAGGTCTTCTTAATGTAATCTTCTTTGCAAATAAAATCGAAATTTCAATCGCATTGAAAGTTTTCAAATAATCCTTACTTTACTTGATTTTCCTACTAGTCAAAAGATGCAAACTAAATATGACAAGTTACGTAGCTTGCAAGATGCAAACTAAGCTGCATCGTGTCCATCTAACTAGCACTAACAATAAAACAAAATTATAAAAAAAATAATTTGTAAAAAAAATTCATTCCCAAAACCCCCTAAACTTTTTCATCAAATGAGTATCTTTGATCATCAAATGCAACGCAAGATGTTCTCCCGATAGGCTTATCTAATGGCAATCTAGCTGACCAACCACCATTTTTCACCATTTTGCGAATCAAGATCCTTATGGCCCCTCATCGGCTTTAGCTCCCCTTCTTCCACAATTTCTTCAATTTTCTCTTCTTTGCTTTTTCAACCTTGAACAACACTTGAAGATGGACCATGCTTGAAGCTTACTACCATGAAAATGGGAAACTCTTTATCATTGAAAAAGAAGAAAATGTACATTTTGGGATTCAATTGAAGATGAACCATGCTTGAAGATTACTACTGTAACACCCCTAACTCGAAACCGTCGCCGGAATAGGGTTAAGAAGTATTACAGAACAATCGGAATATTTCACATCCATTTCACAACATGAAGTCAATCATCAATCAAACTTATTCAAATATAAACATATAGTCCCTTATTGAGGTCTACGAGACCTTAAACACGTACTAGAAAGAAGTCGGGACTAAACCGAACAAGTACGAAAATTTTCAGGGATTTAAACATTTTTCAAAAGTGCAGAGGTCACACGCCTGTGTGGGTAGGTCGTGTGCCTCATACGGCCTCAGACACGTCCGTACGTCCAAGTCGTGTCAAAACAGGGCATACATACTGACTTGTCCACACTGCCTTAAACACGCCCGTGTGCCTCACCCGTGGTGGACACTGACTTGCACCACACGGCCAGTCACACGCCCGTGTGTTCAACCCGTGGTCGCTACTGACTTGCTTATAAATACAACCACGAAGGACACGGTCGAGCCACACACCCGTGTGCTCAACCGTGTGGGTAATTATAGGCCATTTTCAAGGCCAAACTTGCCTCCTACACATAGAATCACCTACAAGCTTCAAATTAATACCAATTCATGCTTCAAAATACATCCAAACATACCAACAATGACACCAATTCATCATCAATTATACCATCATTAACCATACATCATTTCTACTCAAATAAGCTCATCCAAAAACAACCAATTTCACATCTTAAATCCTATCACTAAACATTATCTAATGATACTACAAATTCACACTTAATATGCCATTCTCATCAACCAATTCAAGCATGAAATATACCAATTCCACTCTCACTATATCATACCAAAATCATCATTTTCATAGCTTCAAGTATAAACCAACAACATTCAACTCCCAAGCCATATCACATGGCAAGATCTACACAACTCAAAACATGCCACCTTGATTAGCCTATACATGCCATATTCAAATATACGCATCTTCAAAAGTACCAAAATGGATTGTCGATAGTGTGATAGAGATGCTGATGATCCCCAGATCCGAGCTAGCTTTACTGACACTGTAAAACAGAGAAACAAATCACACAGTAAGCTTTCAAAAGCTTAGTAAGTTCTTAACATAATACAATTAACTCATTGAATCAAATTAATCTACAAATTGAACCATCACA
Organism: Gossypium australe; assembly: GCA_005393395.2. Lineage (NCBI taxonomy): Eukaryota > Viridiplantae > Streptophyta > Magnoliopsida > Malvales > Malvaceae > Gossypium > Gossypium australe. The sequence continues at coordinate 130,797,102 of CM016623.1, forward strand.
TAAATAATTTACCAACAATAGGCAAACTCTACTATATCCAATGCTCACATAATCTTCCATTCATCTACTTTGAAATTCACCAACCACATAAGTATCATACATACCTTTTCCACCACATAGTTACTCACTAATCATGCTACTCAACCGCTTGACTTTACATTTTAATCAACCTTTGCTATTCTTTTGATTTATTCGCACACTTAGTGCCATTTTCATAATCGAAACATAATTTTCATTGCACACTTAGTTCCAATACGTTAAGCCGAGATTATATCGGTATCGCACACATAGTGCCAAATCAATCAGCCGAAGCTTCTATTGTTTCGCACACACAATGCTAATCGTCTTTGTCTCGTTTCTAAATTCGCACACTTAGTGCCCCAATACTCGAGTTCATATATAATACATTTCTATTTCATTAATATTCATTCATTCATTTCTCATCATATAGATACAATTTTGATGGCAAGTATTATATCCGAACTTACCTCGGACGTCGATATACGGAAATGGTCGATTAATCGAGCACTTTATCTTTGCCTCGATCTCGATCCGAACCTCTCCTTTCTTGGTCTATACGCATTTAAATTAACTCATTCAATCACCAATTCATTCAATTTAGTCCAAACACACATATTTAGGGCATTTTACAAAATAGCCCTCACATTTTCACATTTCGACACTTTGGTCCTTATTTCACAAAATCACAAATTACACATAATTTCACTTCACCCATGCATAGCTGAATTCTCTCTACGTTCATAGAAGTCCACACATTTCATTTATTTCACATTTTAGTCCTTCAATTTCTCATTTTCACAATTAAGCCCGAATTACTCAATTTCACTAAAAATTCCAAGACAAAACATGTTTATCTTTCACCTACCTTTCATATTTTGTTGTCAACTATCAAAAAGCTCAAGCGTTCATCAATGGCATATCTCAAAATCATCCTCAAATTCTAAAATTAAAGCATGGGCTAGTTAGAGCACAAAGCAATGATCACAAAAACTAGATATTATCAAAAATCGATCAAAAATCATACCTCAATTAGCCAAGCTTAGTGCCGAAATGTTTGAGTATTCAAAACCCTTTTTCTTCCTTGATATTTCGGTGAAACAAAGATGAATGAAGCATATTTTGGCTTTGTTTAGTTTAATTTACAATTATTTTATAAATTACCAAATTAACCTATTGATTTCATTTAAACATCCACTCACTTAAGCCCATTTTTGTCCATCAACCATCCACTAACTATATAATGGCTTAATAACAACATAAGGACTCCTCCTTTAGAAAGCCATGCCAAATAGGTACTTTAACAATCAGCACACAACTTTTACATTTTACGCGATTAAGCCCTTTTTCATAATTGAGCACAGAATTGATAAAATTTTCACACAGAAATTTCTCACATGCCCAATCACATATTATAAACACAGAAAATAATTTAAAAATATTTTTCTGACCTCAAATTTGTGGTCTCGAAAATACTATTCCGACTAGGGTCTAAACCGGACTGTTACAACTACCATTAAAATGGGAAACTCATTGTCATTGAAAAAGAATAAAATATACATTTTGAGATTTTATTAGTTCAAAGTGTCACATATTTTTTAATGATATATTTTGGGCCAAAACATGTGATGGAATAAAACTTTAGAGACTATTTATGACCAAAAAAATCTTTAATAATTAATTTGAGAAATTAATATAATTTAGTGACAATTTAATTAATAAAGCATATGTATAAACATAAACAAAAATGCATTTAAAGGAACACACAAAAAAAAAAAGATAAATAGAAACAAAAATTAAATTCTACTTGTGTACATCGATCAACATTATATTTTGGTGCCCATGAAATATTAATTTACTTGATATTATTTTTGAAAGCTGCAGTCATGTTGATAATGTTTTTATTTAAGTTATATTTACTTGATAAAATGAAAAAGTTATATTTTGTAGTTTCCTTTTGTTATTTTAATTTAAGTTAGTTTTTATTTTTTTAAAAAAAAATTAATAAATTTTTGCTATGCCAAAAGGGGAAAAGGGGATCCATATTAGTTAAAAAAGACAAAATTTAGAGGTCAAATCTTTTTATTACTTTTGTATATTATGTTTAAATTATTGACTTATTTTTTATACTTTAATTTGGTCAATTTAATTATTTTATTTTTTAATTGATTATTTTTAGTCTATATACTTTTTGAATTTTAAAATTTAGTTTTAACCTGAACGATAATCCTTAAGTCCGTTTGGTTAAATTTTACTAGCTAAGTTTTGTACAATGCGTAAAGTTATAAATTTAGTCTATTTTTTTCTAATTTGGTCATTTCTAGTTTCAATACTTTTTTCAAATTTTAAAATTTTAATATTAATGCAAATGATATCCGTTAAATATCTTTTTTTTGAATAATACGTGAAAATAACAAGTTACGTGATATTATAAATGTGATAATATATATGTTTGCCACACACTTTTGGAAACAGTAGAACTTTGGTTAGGAATGAAATTTCAAAATTTTAAAAAGTACAAAGACTAAAAATACAAAAGTTAAAGTATAGAGATTAAATTAATAACTTATGTGAACAAAATATTTTTTTAATCCAATTATGAAAAGGAAAAGGAAGATAAAAAAAGCATACCTTGAAGGAAAAAAGATTAAAAGATCTATCTTTGAAGAAGAAGGGCACAAATCAAATTCTATTCAAAGAAAATGAAAGAAGGGAAAGTAGGAACTGCTGCAAAAGTTGAAAGAACATGAGAAAGTGATTTTGGTTGGTGTGTAGTAATAATATCTCATGTTTTAATGAGGGTGAAAAAATAATTCAACATTTAAAAGTGTTTTTGATTAAAAAAACTAAATTTTTTTGCCCAAGTGGCAAAAAAATTGCATTTGAAAAGCCCAAATTCTCTAAAAAAGTATATTATTTAGCCATGTTTTTATCTCAAAAGTACTTCCTAGAAATAATGCTAATCTAAAAATACAAAAGTTAAAGTATAGAAATTAAATTAATAACTTATGCATCATACAGGGTAGCATAATTTAACCAAAATCATATTCTAGGGAATTTCTATGTTTGAAAAGAAAATGAAAAAAATACTCCCACGTCTTTTATCGCTACAGGTGGTGCATGTTAATAAAAAACCTATGGGCGCGAAAAGTCAATAGGATAGAAAAGTCTCAAGTTCATTGATTGAAGATGGCGTCTTTGGCATTAGCTAGCTGTTATAAATAGGGCCAAATGTACAAGTAAGGCAAGACATTCGAAAAAGTATAAATGGCGAGGGATCGGTTGGTAGGGTTTGGTGGCAGCAGCCCGGGGGAGGAAGCCGGAGGAGGTTTCATCATTCATACCTCAACAGGGTTGCTCTTGCTTTGCATGGTCATTTTCTCCCTCTCTCTTATATCAACGGTTATTTTCGCTTGTGGTGATTTCAACTCTGGAAAGCCTCGCAGACGAGGTGGAGGTGCGGGTGGAGGTTGTGGAGGTGGAGGTTGTGGGGGTGGGGGTGGATGTTGACGAGGGTATCTTAAACACGAGCTTTTTTAGGATGCCAACAGCATGGTTTGTTTGTCATAATGAATCATGTCCTCTGCATTTTTAGTAAAATACTGTATATAATTTCGTCATCAACTTTATGTAAGAAAGATATTGTTATCACTTATTTGTAAAATACATACATAAATAATTGATTTGATAGTTGGATTAATACGTACATATATGTTTACAAGATTCAGTGTAAAATAGTTGATTTGGTTTTTGGATTAATGCAATTTGTCAACATGGGTTGATTTTAAAGCTTTTGATTGGTTCACCTCTATACTTGCAACGAATACATAGGATAAGTTCAGTGTAAAAATATTTTAATTTTATATATTTATAATTATCGCAAAATAATCGGTGAAGTACTAAAAATTTTGATATTTATTTTATAATTTCATCAAAAAATAATTAATAATTAATTTAATGTGAAGTATGAACTAGTTTTTTAACCGGTTTAATCAAATAGAGTTACAGCAAAAGAAATTATAAAAAATATTATATAGCAAATTGAGTCATTGACCCACATAATTATTTAAAAAACACCTTTAAAATTCAAAAATATCTACTTTTTTTTTATCATTTTTTCTCAAAATTTTCTTATTCCTTGTACTTTCTCCATAAATTTTATAAGATAGATTATCAATCTTTCAATGTTTTTAAGTAGGTTTTTCTAATTTGGTAATTCTTCTTCTTTTTTTTTTTCAAGCTTTAATCTTTAAAAATTTAAAATTGTGGCTTTACTTGTTATAAATTGGGATTTTTATGCAAGATTAAGTTTTTATTGATGAATTTTTATGCAAGATTAAATTTTTTATCAATAGAATGATTTTGGGATATTGATTTTGTATGGGATCACTAATATCTTGATTGATTTATATTTTTTAGATAACATTAATACAAATCATTTGTATAATCTTGTATTTCGTAAATATAGATTAAAAATTAGCATTTTTGTTTAAAAGTTATTATTGTTGGTGTGATTTTGTGCATATTGTGTTTTACATATTGCATTATCATAGCACCAAAAAGCACTTAAGTAGCTTTTATTGTTGTGAAGAGAATTATATTTTATCTTGTAACCGTTGGATTAAAACCCTCAATTATGGACAGGGGCGAAGTTAGGAAAATTTTTTGGGGGGCCGGATGAAATTTTAATTTTTTATAGTTTATATCTTTATAATTTGTAAAGGATTAAATCGAATTTTTATAATTTTAGGAGGGGCCAAAGTGTAATTTTACCTTTACTAATTTAAATTTTTTAAAAAATTATAAGGGCCTAAATATAATTTTACATTTTAGGGGGGGCTGGGGCCCATGCCAGCCCCCCTAGATTCGCCCCTGATTATGGACACATGTATAAAAAGATCAAACCTTTTATTAAAAAGATCAAATTTCGAGGTGATCCGATCACAACTCATATAAAAAGGATTAGTTGCGATTCCCATTTTTTTTAAATAAAACTCGATTTCAAAAAATGGTTTCGACAATAAGGATATCCGAGACTGTACACAATTCTGTCTTTACCGAAAATATCTATTTCATGCTCAAATAGATTTCTTTTTATGAGAGTGACAGAAATGAGTGAATTATAATACGCGAGTGTTTAAATTGTAAATTTTTTATTTTAAATGTCTAAAATAAAAGTTTTTATAGTTAAGCGACTATCTATATAATTTATCTTATTTTTATATCACTAATAAATTCATTAAACTTTATGTATTTTTTAATATATAGTTTATTGTGACACTATCCAAACTTTATGTAAACAAAACAAAAGATAAGAGGCAAATAACTTGGAGAGAAAAAGAGAAAAAAATTGTTTATCGATGGTGTCAGCCTCTGGGTTGGTTATCACCCGCCTATTTCCACTCTCATCAACCATTTCTTTCTTTCTTTTTCTTCTAATTTACTACACACGTCTTCTCTATTTTCAGTTTGCAAATATATTTTGAGGGTATCTTTATTGTCTTCACAAATTGTGATGGATAGATGACAGTGCCTGTTGTTCGCTAAGATTTTACCGGCCACTAGTAGTTTTTCTTGGAAAGTGAGTGGCTCTTCGTCAACTTCTTAATTTGTTTCTGGTTTGAGAGTATTTCATAATAATAAATGATTTCACGTGTCGATTTGAACCCATGTTGTCTTAAGTTTTTTTTTTCTTGTTTGTTTTTTCATTGTTTAATAAATATTTAGTTTTAGAAGTTTTTGTCTGCTCTTGTAGCACGATTTTTAGTCTTGCTTAGGCATGTACTTTTAGGGATAATTTTGTTGTCGTCCTCTCTAGTTTGGTGAATACTCGATTCTCTTGTTAATTTTTACCCGTTACTTTGGACTATCCAAGGCTGATTTCATTATCGTATTAAGTGCTTGCAATCACTTCAAATATGTCGTACTCGAGTTGTGGCAAAAAACAATTGCCAACGTATCATAATGTTCTATTAATGCTGAGGTTAAAGCCTTTGTTGTGTTGATAGAGCTTGTCTTTTACGAGTGTTTGCTATTTTCTTCTCTCTAAATTAATGATGTAACACCCCAAACCCGGCCTAGACGTTAAGCCCGAATCTGGTGTGTCACATAGAAGTTTTTTTTTTTCAAACCATCTTTGAGATTGTTAAAAACTTGTTTGAGAATTACAACCTCTTTGTTAAAACCCAAAACACTTAAGCAATTGTTATTTACTTGAAAACGTAATTATCTTTAAAAACCTTTTTGGTTGTGAAAATATATTTGAAATAAACAATTTACGAAAATGGGACGTTTGGGAATAGAGTTGCAGAAGCATTTTGAAAGAAAATCCGAGGCCTGATTACAACATTTAACCCAAAATAGTAGAGTAATAAATAAACAAGAAAGAAGTCTGAAGTCCAAATAAACCATTTCTGAAGTATGGTCTCCATCGAGTCATCCAAGGCCCAAGTCCACGTCACTGAGCATTACCTGAAAAGGTTAAGAGAAAGGGGGTGAGTTACAAGAACTCAGTGTGTAATCCCCTTACCATCATCCACTGGGTCGGAACACACATAGCAATATTTTGGGCCTAAGCCCATTTACAATTATAACATAATAACATGTATATAATATGCATATGATATGCAAATCCCAAACCAAACCTAATTTCCATCCACTACACACCACCCGTACCAACCAGCACACCTGTGGGGATCAAGTCAACCCACCCCGCCAACACACCAATCGCAGGCATAAAGCCATTTAAAATGTTTGTGGAAGAGCCACCGAACTGGATTGTGACAGAGTCACCGAACTAGATTGTGGCAGAGCCACTAGCACTTCTCTTCAATTTTATCCCAACCCATGCAATCATGTATGCATATACAAAGCATAACAATATTCATAGAATAATTCCATCATAAGGCCCATAATACAAGTTGGCCCATTAAGCAATCTAGCAATTTGGCCCATTAATCAATCTTAACAATTTGGCCCATTAAGCGATCTAGCAAATTTTGGCCCATTAATCGATCTAGCAAATTTTGGCCCATTAATCGATCTAACAAATTTTGGCCCATTAATCGATCTAGCAAATTTTGGCCCATTAATCGATCTAGCAAAATTTGGCCCATTAATCGATCTAACAAATTTTGGCCCATTAATCGATCAAGCAAATTTTGGCCCATTAATCACATGAGGCCTTTTTTTTTTTCAAATTTCACACTTGGCCAATTTATCAAAATAATTCATATGGCCCAAAATATCACTTTTTAACAAAATAACCCATTAAGGGCAAATCCGTAATTCCCACAACCTTAATACCGGTTTCATGCATTTACACAAAAAGTGTTATTATACCGTATTTTCTGATTTTACAAATTTTACGATTTATTCTAATGCTTACGGTATAATATCTAACCCATGAGATAAGTGTGAAATTACACACTCTGGCCCATATCACAAATATCAAACTGCCCATATATCAAATATCACATTTGGCCCATAAACGGTATTTTCGTAATTCGGTCCATAGGGAAATTTCGTAATTTAGCCCATTAGGGGCATTTTCGTAATTCGGCCCGTAAGGGCATTTTCATAATTCGGTAATCGTACCCACTAAGGGTAATTCGGTAATTTACTCTCTAAGGGAAATTTAGAAATTTTGCCCACCAAGGGTATTTCGGTAATTTTGCAACCCAGGAGTATTTCAGTAATTTACCCTCTAAGGGTATTTCGGTAATTTTGCAGCCCAAGGGTATTTCAGTAATTTACCCTCCAAGGGTATTTCAATAATTTCGTAACCCAAAGAATTTCGGTAATTTACCCTCTAAGGGTATTTTGGTAATTTTGCAACCCAGGGGTATTTCAGTAATTGCACAACCCAGGGGTATTTCGATAATTTGCACAACCCAGGGGTATTTCGGTAATTTGCCCTCTAAGGGTAATTCAGTAGTTTTACCCACCAAGGGTAATTCGGTAATTTACCTTCCTAGGCTAAATTCGGTAGTTTTACCCACCAAGGGTAATTCGGTAATTTACCTTCCAAGGGTAAATTCGATAGTTTTACCCACCAAGGGTAATTCGGTAATTTACCCTCCAACGGTAATTTCGGTAATTTCATATTCAATGGTGTTTCTGAAGGCCTACTATCGCCTCAAGTGGCACAGAATTCTATTTGGGTCTCTTCGGAACTATTGGGTCAAAAATCCATTTTAGGCCCAAACGGGGTAATATCGCAATTCTGGACTTAACTACTAATTTGGGCATAAAAATTTAAAACTGTCTATTTGCGTCATACTGACTAAATTGATTATAACTCGAGTTAGGAAACTCAAAATTTAGATCCGTAAAATTTCCTTGAAACTAGACTCATATATCTTCTTACTGTAATGTTTTCAGAATTTTTGGCCTAGCCATTTAGTATATTTTATTCCTTAAAGTTTCCCTTGTTTCACTGTCCAATGGTTCTGACCTCTCTTACCTTAATTTCAAATATCTCACTGTACGGTTTTCATATACTGTTCCAACTTATTTCTCTTGAAAATAGGCTCACTAAGGAATCCATACATATAAATTATAACCCATAATTCATTTTTTACAATTTTATATGATTTTTCCAAAACAGATAAGTGAACCCCGAAGTTAATCAGAACCAGTCTCACTAAAATCAAAATATCTCAGTATATAAAATTCCTTTTCCTTCTCCGTTTCTTCCATATTAAAATAGACACAGTAAGATTTAATTTGATATATTATTCACTTTCTAATTCCTTTTCTCCTATTTATAGTGATTTTTCAAAAACACATCACTGCTTCTAACTAAAACTGTTTTATTACGAAATACGATTACCACTACGATCATACGCACGCCCGAGTGATTATGGATGCCAGTTTTTAGTTTTCTTTGGTATTTTAGCCAATTAACAGCATATTTCATACATATATTCAGAGAAGTGTGAGATTACACACCATTTTAGATATGTATATGGAAGGATATGAGATTACACACCTTATTCAGAATCCGTAACACGATGCTCACCGCGGCACCTAAAGGTACAATCGGTCAACAATTAGTCCAAAGCCCAATTTACAACTTCAACCAAGTATTGCGATTGATTAACAATCTATATCACTTACCAACAATCCGAGTCTCTTATTACGAGAGATGGGTGTTCGATTGGCCCTCTAATAAAGTACTTCGAGACTCTACTTACCAACCCTCTTCCGAAAGCCAAAGACTAGAAAGATGACGAGAGTGTAAGCTAACACTCTACCGATTCAGTCCACACCAAGAGAACCAAGAGGATGGAAGTAGCAAGGAATAGATTCGGCCTTGGTCAAAAGAACAGGGTGACTAATCGATTTTAGAAGAGGGAGTAAAAGAGAAACAAGAAGAAAATGAAAGAAGAGGAAGAATACTTTCTTGCACCACCGAAAACCCGAGAAGGCAAAGAAGCTTTGGCAACCACAAGAACCAAACTTCGATTATGAGATGAACTTGATGTTTGAGTTATGGTGTAGAATAGAGATTGTTTGAAAAGAAAAGAGTAGAAGTTAATAGGCAAATTGAAGTTTCGGCAAAGAGGAATACAATCAAAAGAACCAAAAATATTTTTGAAAGGAAAAATGACCAAAACCTAAAATTGCCTAAACACCCCTCTTCATAGCCGAATATCATCCCCCCCATGCACTTCTCATTTCATTCATCTTTCTTTCTTTTTTTTGACCTAACTCATCCACTACCTCTCATCCATGATTCACTCCCTAAAATGCTCCATAATTCACTCTCCATCATTTCTTTCTTTCTCCCATAATTACTCCCTCACCTACTCCACTAATCAATCATCCCATCATTATGTTTTTTCTTTATTTCTTTTTCTTTTCTTTTTCCTTATTTTCCTCCTTACCATACCTTTCCATAATTTAATAAATCCACCTTACCTAAAATCCCCTATTTTCCTCCTTACCATACCTTTCCACAATTTAATAAGTCCACCTTACTATAATTTAAAAGTTAAATTTTGCCTTATTTACAAGCTTGGCTGAAATTTAGGGAAATAGTACAAAAATAATAGTCAAAATTTGCACACAATGGGATTTGAACCTCTTCCCTCAAGGTACTTCACTTAATGCCATAACTTCCTTACCATATGCTCATTTATGCTAGCAATTTACTCTTTTATTTCCATAAGCCTTGATGCCACTTACTATCTCTCCTTAATAGGCTTAAACACAAACTTTTACTAAGGCCCAACTTGAACTCGAACCTTCATAGAACCCCGTAACTTTCTAAAATCATCTTCTTAATAAGTCCAACTTGAAATAATGCCATTCTCTTGTTTCTAAAAAAATTTAAACACTCCTATGCCCAAGGCCCAATGGGCCCAATCCTACTAGGCCCAATTTAGGGATGTTACAAATGAATTTATCTTTTAAAAAAAAATTAGATTAGAGCTAATTAATTTACTAGATTCCATTAATTTGATTTTGCTTATGGTCGATTGAGTGGCTCAGATAAAATATGTTTAGTGTGACCGATTGTTAAATTAAGTTATATTATACAATATTAAAACTAAAAAATAGAACCACATAATTTAAATTCGTGTCAAATAAATATTTGAGAAATATATTAATCATTACTCCACATAAATTAAAATCTTTATTTAATTAATGTATTTTTAAACAATCCAAACTCATTATACTTTTCAAAATCAGAATCACTATCATGTGGTCCAAACCCAAACTAAAATATCTATCTTGAGCTACCTAACAAAATTCCAAACTCAAATTATAATTTTCCCTCGATACAAATCAATTAACATTTGATTAAGGGAGTTGTCAGTACTGTTTTGATAAGCATACTGTTTTTATCATGGTACTGATACATATTAGTATATACATATTTTGATATACTATTTTAAGTTTATTAATAATTTTAAATATTTTTTCCCATATTCATTTTTAAGTCTAATTTTTAGTTTTTTAATAAATTACATATATATATATATATTATTTTTTAAATAATTTTAACTGTAATTATAAAATAATCAAAATGATTAAGATAAAACTTTTAAAATTTGATTTAAAATTTAAAAATGTTGTATCAACCGACATGGGTTGGTACAAGCTGATGTTGCTTGAAACCAACTGAAACACACCAAAATAGCCAAAACAATCGGAATTTTGATTAGAATGGAATATGAACTACTCAGCACTAGTTTAGAACTAAAATGGTACGTACCAACTAATATGACCGATGCTAGTATGGTACCTGTCGAGACCATTTTTAAGTTTGACTTAAAAACGGGGTCGACTTAAAAAACAAAAACTAGAGTCGCGACCAATCCTTTTTTACTTAGGTGTGACTGGACCACCTTATAAAACGTTTTATTTCAAAACATTGAGTTTGGTCCACGAAATACAAGAAAATGGGTTCGGGAGTCAGTTACGTACGAGGAAGGATTAGCACCCTCATAACGCCCAAAATTTGGTACCGAATTGATCAATTAGTGCCCTTATGTCGAGAATTTGAAAAAGATTTGGGAATATAATTTTGTTAGAGTTGTGTGACTCAAATTCTAAGATATTGCTTGCAAGTCAAGTTAAACAAAATATATCTTCTTTCTAGAAGATTTAATATTATGAGTATAATATATTTAGCATTTATTAGCATAATATATTTTTACTTTGATTAGAATTGGGTTTTACAAGCCTATAAATGGACATAGTCTATTCCTCTTGTAATGGTTCGAATTCGACAAAGTGAATTTTCTTCTCCTCTGCCCGTGGTTTTTTCCCGAAAGGGTTTCCACGTAAAATCTGTGTGTTTTTAATTTTTATTTCTCTTTTCTTTGCGATATATTGTCATTACCGACTTTATATTTTTTCACAAATTGGTATCGGAGCTTCCGGGTTTTTCATCTCGATCACGGTAATGGCGTCTTTGAAGTATGAAATTCCGCTATTGGATCGCAACACCAGATTCGCATTGTGGCAGATAAAGGTGCAGACAGTTCTAGCACAGATGGATTTAGAGGAAGCCCTGCTAGGGGTAGATAAGATGCCTTCGGCATTGACGGAGGAAGAGAAGAAGTGCAAGGATCGAAAGGCGTTAACACAATTACATCTGCATTTGTCTAACGAAATTTTGCAGGATGTGATGAAGGAGAAGACCGCTGTTGCATTATGGAAGAGACTAGAACAAATATGTATGTCGAAAACTCTAACCAGCAAGTTGCATATGAAGCAACGTCTTTATGCTCATCGTTTGGAGGAAGGTGCGTCTGTGCATGAACACTTAACAGTGTTTAAAGAAATTCTCTCAAACTTGGAGGCCATGGAGGTTCAGTATGATAAGGAAGATCTAGGGTTGATTCTACTTTGTTCGTTGCCCCCGTCTTATTCAACCTTTAGAGACACGATTTTATATAGCCGAGAGTCTCTCACAGTTGATGAGGTTTATGATTCTTTGACCTCGTATGATAAGATGAAGCATCTTGTGGTTAAACCCGACTTTCAGAGAGAGGGTCTCATTGTTCGTGGGAGACAAGATCGGAATGTTGATGATGATCGTGAGGGTAGATCAAAGTCTTCAAACAGAGGTAAAACTTGTAACTTCTGTAAGAAGAAAGGGCACATTAAATCTGAGTGCTATAAGCTACAGAACAAGATTAAAAGGGAGGCTGTGAATCAAAAGGGAAAACAACCAGAAAATTCTGGTGAAGCTGATGTTGTAGAAGACTACAGTGATGGTGAACTTCTAGTCGCTTTTGTCAACAATTCTAAAGTGAGCGAGGAGTGGATACTTGATTCAGGCTGCACTTTTCACATGAGTCCCAATCGGGATTGGTTTACATATTACGAAACAGTCTCTGAAGGTGTTATTTTGATGGGAAATAATGCTTCGTGTAAAGTCGTAGGTGTTGGAACAATTAAAGGTAAGATGTTTGATGGAGTTGTCAGAACACTTAGTGACGTACGGCATGTTTCAGAATTGAAGAGAAATTTAATTTCGTTGAGTACTCTTGATTCAAGAGGGTACAAATACACAACTGAAAGTGGGATTTTGAAGATTTCCAAAGGTTCCCTCGTTGTGATGAAAGGGCAGAGAAAGACTGCCATGTTATATGTTTTGCAGGGTTCTACTGTTATTGGTGATGCAGCTGTCACTTCCTCTTCCTTGTCAGATGATGATATTACTAAACTTTGGCATATGCGCCTAGGGCATATGAGTGAGAATGGCATTGCAGAATTGAGCAAAAGAGGACTTCTTGATGGGCAAGGAATTTGCAAGCTAAAGTTATGTGAGCACTGTGTTTTTGGGAAGCAAAAGAGAGTTCGATTCACCAGAGGAATCCATAACACGAAAGGAACGTTGGAGTATATTCATTTTGATCTATGGGGGCCATCAAGGGTGCCTTCGAGAGGTAGAGCTAATTATATGCTAACCTTTATTGATGATTTTTACAGAAAAGTTTGGGCATTCTTCTTGAAGCAGAAAAGAGATGTGTTTTCCGCATTTAAGTCTTGGAAAACTATGATTGAAAAACAGACGGGAAAATAAGTAAAATACCTCCACACAGATAATGGCTTAGAGTTTTGTTCTGATGAGTTTAATAAACTGTGCAAGTCAGAAGGGATCGTGAGACACATGACAGTTCGTCATACTCCACAACAAAATGGCGTTGCAGAACGAATGAATAGGACGATCATGGAGAAGGTTCGATGCATGTTGTCAAATGCCAACTTACCAAAGTCGTTTTGGGCCGAAGCTGCCTCTACTGCATGTTTTTTGATCAACCGATCTCCATCCATTGCCATTGAGAAAAAGACTCCACAAGAGGTATAGTCTGGTAATCCTGCTAATTATTCTGGTTTAAAGATCTTTGGGTGTCCTGGGTATGCTCATGTTGATAATGGAAAATTGGAACCAAGATCCATTAAATGTGTTTTTCTTGGTTATAAAGCTGGCGTAAAATGGTATAAGTTATGGTGTCCTGAAAATAGAAAAAGTTGTGATTAGCAGAGATGTTATTTTTGATGAAACTGCTATGCTATCTAACTTATCTCTTAAAGAGTCTTCCAATAAAGAAAATCAAAAGCAGGTGGAGCATCAGATTAATACAGAGTCAACTCCTCAAGCCAGTACAAAAATTGATAATAGAGTTGCTTCTTCACCACAATACTCTATTGCCAAAAACAGAACTAGAAGAGAAATTAAACCTCCAAAGAAGTATGCCGAGGCTGATCTAATTGCTTATGCTTTAAATGTGGCTGAAGTTATAGATGCAAACCAAGAGCCGTCTAATTATTCTGAGGCGGTTAACTGTGAAGACTCAGAAAAGTGGATGTTTGCTATGCAAGAGGAGATGGAATCACTCCATAAAAACAGAACATGGGATCTTGTGAAACTTCCTAAAGGTAAAAAGGTTGTTCGTTGTAAATGGGTGTTTAAAAAGAAAGAAGGGACTCCAGGAATTGAAGAACCCAGATATAAAGCAAGGCTTGTTGCAAAGGGTTACAGTCAAATTCCAGGAGTGGACTTCACAGATGTGTTCTCCCCAGTTGTGAAGCATAGTTCGATTCGAGCTTTGCTTGGTATTGTGGCCATGCATGATTTAGAGCTTGAGCAGTTAGATGTAAAAACTTCATTTTTCCATGGAGAACTTGAGGAAGATATTTACATGCAACAACCAGAGGGTTTTACAATCTCAGAAAAGGAGGACTATGTTTGCTTGCTGAAAAAGTCCCTTTACGGTTTGAAACAGTCACCAAGACAGTGGTACAAGAGGTTTGATTCCTTTATGACTTCTCATGATTTTAAAAGAAGTAGTTTTGACAGCTGTGTTTACTTTAAGAAAAACAGTGATGGTTCTTTTGTGTATCTACTTCTTTATGTTGATGACATGTTGATAGTAGCAAAAGATAAAAGAGAGCTAAGAAAGGTTATAGCCCAACTAAATGAAGAATTTGAGATGAAAGATTTGGGACCAGCAAAGAAGATACTTGGTATAGAGATTCTCAGAGATAGAAAAGCTAGTAAATTGTACCTAAGTCAGAAGGGGTACATTGAGAAAGTTCTTTGCAGGTTCAATATGCAGAGTGCTAAGCCTGTTAGTACTCCTTTAACAGCCTATTTCAGACTTTCATTGGCTTTGTCTCTACAATCAGATGATGAGATTGAGTACATGTCACATGTTCCATACTCTAGTGCAGTGGGATCCCTCATGTATGCTATGGTTTGTTCACGTCCAGATTTATCATATGCAGTCAGTGCAGTTAGCAGATACATGGCGAATCCCGGTAAAGAACATTGGAAAGTAGTTCAGTGGATTTCAAGATACTTACGAGGTACTACTGATGTTTGCTTACAGTTTGGAAGAACTAGAGATAGAGTTATTGGGTATGTTGATGCTAATTTTGCTGTAGACCTTGATAAAAGAAAATCTCTCAGTGGTTATGTCTTTACAATCGGAGGTTGTGCAATCAGTTGGAAAGCTACTTTGCAAATTACAGTCGCTTTGTCTACCACTGAAGCTGAGTACATAGCGATTACTGAGGCTTGTAAAGAAGCTATTTGGTTGAAGGGACTCTTTAGTGAGCTCAATGAAGACTTTCAAATCAGCACAGTATTTTGTGACAGTCAGAATGCCATCTTCCATACAAAAGATCAAATGTTTCATGAGAGAACAAAACACATTGATGTTCGGTATCATTTTGTTCGTGATATTATTGCTCGTGGTGATATTGTTGTGAGTAAAATTAGTACTCATGAAAATCCTGCAGATATGATGACTAAGTCACTTCCTATAACCAAGTTTGAGCATTGCTTAGACTTGGTTGATATTCATTGTTGAAGTTAAACCCTTAAGGGGTTTTATGGAAGAGGTGGAGAACTTGTTCGTTGAGAGTTCGTGATGAAGAACTTGTTTGTTGAGAATTCGTGTCAAGGTGGAGATTGTTAGAGTTGTGTGACCCAAATTCTAAGATATTGCTTGCAAGTCAAGTTAAACAAAATATATCTTCTTTCTAGAAGATTTAATATTATGAGTATAATATATTTAGCATTTATTAGCATAATATTTTTTTACTTTGATTAGAATTGGGTTTTACAAGCCTATAAATAGACATAGTCTATTCCTCTTGTAATGGTTCGAATTCGATATAGTGAATTTTCTTCTCCTCTGCCCGTGGTTTTTTCCCGAAAGGGTTTCTACGTAAAATCTGTGTGTTTTTAATTTTTATTTCTCTTTTCTTTGCGATATATTGTCATTACCGACTTTATATTTTTCACAAATTTCTTTAACAATTTGAACAATTTGAGTTGAAATTGGAGATTCTTTTGCTCCGAAAGCATACAAACATCACACCCAGCACGTTAGGACATGATGTTTTAGACTCTCATAACAAAAATCATCTCATGATCTACAAAATTTATCAAAAGGATTTTTAGTTATTTGGACGAATGAAAAACCGAAACCTAGCACGTTAGGGCACAATTTCTCGAACTCCCAAACACGAAACATTGCCTTGTTTTCTAAAGTCCTTATCTTGAGATAACAATCATTATGTCCAGTGAGTTAGGACACAAAGTTTTGAATTCCCAAGAATAAGTTTTTGATTTGAAATGTGTAAGTTTCGGTTTTAAAAGAGAAGAGATATCTAATACCTTAAGTTTTACGAGAAAAATCGAAACCCAATAAGTTAGGGCACAATTCTTCTCGAAGTCCCCAAATATCACATATCACCGTATTTCTTGAACTGCTTGAATAAAATGCTTTAATTCAAAAGGTATTTTTATAAAAAATGAGTAAGACATTATAATATACATATCAATTCAACCTAACTACAAATTATATTAACAATAAATAATCAATGAATAACATAACATGAATAAATAAATAAACAAACCATGCTAAAGTAATAATAAACGAATATAAGAATACAAATAAAAGAATACAAGATATAAAATAGATAATAATAATTAAGAATCTACATGAAGCATAAATATGGAAAAAAAAATGAATGTTTAAATTCTATAAACAAGATCAATATATGAGAAATAAACTAACATTACATTTAAACAATGAATTATGACAGAAATGATAAAAATATGATTGTTTTCAAAAGAATTGATATACATAAACGACCAATTTTATATAAAAAAATGTAAGAATAAATGTCGAAACCATTTTAAAAATCGGTTTTGAAAAATGGGGATTGACTTTGGAAAACGAAAAATGGAGTCGCCACCAATCCCTTTTTACTTAGGTGTGATTGGATCACCTTGTAAAACATTTTATTTTTAAAATATTCAATTTTGGTCCACGTAAACAAAAAAAACAGGTTCGGGAGTCGATTACGTATGAGGAAGGGTTAGCACCCTCATAACGCGCAAAAAAAAATGGTACCTAATCAATAAAATCATGTCCAAATATTTGAAATTTAAAAGTATTTAAAAATATAATTTCTTTAAAAAACTTCGAACACTTTAAGTTAAAATTTGAGATTTTCTTGTTCCAAAGAAATATAAACATCACATCCAATACGTTAGGACATGATATTTTAAAACCTTTGTAATAAAAAATCGTCTCACGATTTACAAAACTTGTTAAAAGGATATTTAATTATTTAGCCAAACGGAAAATCGCACCCAACACGTTAGGGCACTATTTTCCAAATTTCTAAATACCTAAACATTGCCTTATTTTTTAAAAAACTTTAAATGAAATATAGTAATTTTGCAAAAAAAAATGTATTTTATACTTCAAACAATAATAATCCATGTGACAATATTGCATCTATACACTATCGAATATAAATATTAAAAGCAATTATAGTACATTAACATCTAATATAGACATTGTAAAAAACAACTAAAATAACCAAAGTGAGAATAATAATCCAATAAGAATAATAATATAGGTTAATATAAAAATAATAGTAAGATGAAAAACAATCGTAATGAAAATAATATAAATAATATTAATAATAAAATAATAAATCATAATAATAATACTAATATACTAGGGTTAGTTATAAAATAATAGTAGTAACGATATCAAATATATATATATATATTGTATAAAAAATATTGTTAAAAAATGAAAAATATATAACTTTAAATAAAATTTCTAAAAATAATAAAAATAAATATATATTATAAATAAATTTTATACCAA